>JAMQCK010000040.1:0-143870 GCA_024196135.1 Pleurotus ostreatus/Saccharomyces cerevisiae fusant | reverse complement strand
TATGCCGTTAGATTTGTCGTTTTATTCCGCGCTAATATATCTCTGAGCGCACCTTGTTTACTGGTTTGGGTCGAGAAGCGCGCGCGCATTTGACCGCCCCGCGCGCACAAGGGCGTGATCAACTGAGCGCGCGCGCATTGTTGAGTCGCGCGCCTTAAATCAAGCTCTCAAGGGTACTACGCGCGCCTATACGTGCGTAGAGGCTAACTTGAATGTCCTCTGGACGCTCAAGGTGTTTCCGCGGGGCTCGCAGCCAGGCTCGGGAATTGCCGACCTCCTTCCGAATTGGGACGGAGGGGGTCCTAGCCCTCGACCTGAGCAATCTTCATGGCTGGATGCCTCTTGTAGTCCTCAAAATCTCTTTAAAGCCTCGAAGGGGTTATATAGTTCCTTTTATGAGAGAAATTGTGCTACTTTGAGAGGTCTCCGACGACAAAGGAGAGATAGAGAGTCAGGGACAGCCTATGCCTGTCCTCGGCTTCGTAAAGCGGATGAAGAATAATAGCCTCCTGTGAGCTTGAGCTCGCCTCACAGCTCATCTTAGGGTAGTAAAGGGGTAGAAGAGGAGTAGAATGGCCAAGCGAGAGGGCTTTCCGCACGAAGGCAAGACCACGTGCGCTCGGACCCCTGCCTTCCCAAAGGAGAATGCTTACGTCAGCTACGACCGCGCGCGCCTTCTTTTACAGGCAGATACTCATCAATACTCGACATAGACAATAAGGTAGTCGGAGCACTATATTGCGTGCGCGGAAGGATCTAGCCTGCAGAAAAGTAGGCGCGCGACTCAAATGCGCGCGCGTGACTGTCGCGTCACAGAGTTGTGGGCGCGCGTCGGTTAAGGGCGCGCGCGCGGTTCGTCGCCAAACATTAAACAAGGTGCGCTCAGAGATATATTAGCGCGGAATAAAACGACAAATCTAACGGCATACTGCGTGGCTGACGTTATCCCTTTGTCTACCCGGCTCTCCCCCGTGGGCGACCTCTATCGCTGGTGATCTAAATGCAACTCAACTCTCAGGCGAGCCTGCGCCGCCAGCGATCCGCTTTTCCTGCTCATCTCTCGAAGGGACCGCTACTATCGCGCTCTCGACTTTCTGGCCTACCCTGGTCTGTCTCCGGGCTCACTTGTGGGCGTCTTGCCCGCAACTCGACGCTCGGGCGAGCCGGCGCCTTCAGCGGTCTCCGTATTTGTCCAGCTGAACGAGATATACAATTTGGGACGGTTACCTGGGACCGCCTGCTATAAGGAGCCCATACCTCTGGCGCTGCACGAAAGCAGAACGAGCGCTGCTTCATGTTCCTGTCTACGGTTTCTCGTGACCCAAGTCTTTCCTTTATTCCTACAAGCATTGCTCTAGTCCCCATGCTGCCTCGATAGCGTCCGCGTCGCTCATCGTTCTCCCTATCGTGCGTCCTGTGGTACCATCTATGCCGCCGCACAGTAGGCACGAATCGCGAAGTAGCGCTGCGCATAACAATAACGCGACCGACCTACTCACACAATACGCTAGTCGAGCGCGATCCCGTCGCACGCGCATCAAATCCTAGTTTGCGGACCCTCTTTTGTAGTTCGCGGACGTCTTGTGTAGCTGCGGACATCTCTGAATAGCTCGCGGACATTCTCGTGTAGCTCGCGGACATCTTCATGTTGTCACTCGATAGCTGTCGGGTCAGTGGATAGAGTGTGCGGATCCACTACGCGCTAGCTCTTCCTTCAGCTTTAGCTCTGCCTTCAGCGCTTGACTTGCTGATGCTTCCAGATTTGCTATCAATATCAATATTTCTATACCTTCACTCGAATGGCTACCTCTTCTATCCGAACCTCCAATACGCCTATAACGAGTGATTGGGCTAGCGGTCTTCCCTCTCTCGAATCTGAATCCTGGCCATCTTCTATCTTCTACCGAGAACCTCTCAAGCTGTACGCGCGCGGGGCGCCTTCAACGCGGAATTTCTGACGCGCTCGTGGACGCCGGTGCTTGTGTCAGACGGGGTCGGCTTAGTCTGGCGGCGAACTCAGACTTGCAGAGTCAGGGATGGACGAGACTTGCGAATGGTTACCATCGCTCCTTCCCTTGTATCTATAGGTCTCAGTCTTCGTCGAAGGATGTTGGGTGTATGATGCACATTCGAGGTAAAGAAACCAAGGATATACGAGCATAACGTGGTAATGCTATATGTGGTGCTGATGTATGGTGTGAGGGTCATGAGCGAGGCATAGGATGGTTCGTGATACGTGCATGTCTAGAAGAGATATGGATACACGGCGCAGAGGCAAGGAGATAGAGCTACAAGGGAATCGAGACTGTGTATAGGAGAGGGTACGGTTATAATGGCGGAACAGGTATAATGGTATGCAGCAATGTGTACAATTGAAGGCGAAGTCCGTGAGGATCGTGCAGGGGACATAGATGCGTGCGGAGACATTGAGAGGAGCCATCGAGGCGAGATGATGATGCAGCAAGGAGGCCAGTCCAGTGCAGAGAGCGAGACAGAAGGGGTGAACAGCGCGGCGGCGACGAGGGAGCTCTACTCCTGAATGAGGAAGTCCCAGTTGACCGGCGACTCGGGCGCGCGGCGCTTCACCCCGAATATCCGCTTGATGGCCTCCTTCTGCGGGTTCTCGACAGCGCTCGTGCGCACGTCCCACATGCGGAAGTTCACGTTGCCGTGCGTAGACACGATGACGACGTCCTCGTCGAGATCGCCATCGAGGGCGTCGACCACCTTGTCGTTGATGCGCGCGTTCGCGGCGACGTGGTTGACGAAGCCTGCGGAGAAGGTAGCTTTGCCCGAGTGGGTGATCGTGCCCTTGAAGTCGGAGGGTATCCAGACGACGACGTCGGAGGTGGATGCGGAGACTTCGAGGGAGAATCGGGTACGGTGCGTATTGCGGCACTGTGGGGGGAGGGGGTCAGTTAGGGGTAAGCGGAAGGGAAGGGGAGGGACGCACGATCTTTAGCTTGACCGGGCCTGTCTCGTTGCCCACGAAGATATTCATTCGGTGGTCAATGGGTTGGTTTCGGGCGCGGTAGTGTGGGAGTGCGAGAGACATGTCGATCGTCTCGCCCGCCTGGGGCACATCAAGGTAGTAGTCCCAGCGCGCGCCGCTGTATTTCACTTTGTACGTTCCTGGGGGTGGTACCCTGCGTACCTGCATACCAGGTAAGCCCACATTCCGTCGCCACATATCGCTCAACATACCAAGAACGACTGAGTGTCGAGGGACGAGTACTGCGGCGCGTACGTTAGCAGGGGCGACGACGCGACCGATAGCGAACACACCTCTGACGACGTCGGCGACGACATAGCGGTTGTGGTACAGGCAAGATGTGGAGACGAAGTTCGAAAGTTGAACTTGACGGTGGGAGGGAAGAATGAATCGGCGATTCTGCGGTTTGCGACGGCGACTATTTAAGCTCGGAAGCCTTGTTGTTCCAGATTTGGTTTAGCTCCGATCGGTCGCCATGCTGTCTCACACGTGTTCGAACATGCAGACACCACGTGCGGCGCTTGCACGCCGACCTCCCCGTTTGAATCCCCCGCTCAACGAGCGCCTACTGTGGCCAAAGTTGGATTTCACAATTGGGCGCGCTATCGCGCCGCATCTGCAGCGAGAGTGCGCCTTTCTACATACTTTCAGCGGACATGAAGTCCCGTACTTCCCCGCTCGCCCGGCACCGAACATGAACCGCATGGTTGTGAATCATTGTCCGCTAGATGGGGAACCGCCCACCGATTGCCGCGCACCCTCCTTCCTGCGGTCTGGATCCCACGCATGCGTAGCTACTCGCGTACACGCGACGCCATACGCATACACATCGAAGGTGCAGGCACTATGCACACGGAAGACGTACGTACTCTTCTGACTCTACCGCCCATCCTGAGTCTGAAGCTGCTCGCTTCCGTCTGCTGCGTACCCGAGCAGACAGGCGCACCTGCGCTCCCATCGCGCGCCGCGGGCACGCGTTCTTTGAATCGGAAGTGCGACCTCTGCGTCGGCGCTCGGGTATCTGCGACGCGTGGGCGCACTGCAGCTATCGGGGGCCGCACGTGTTCGCATACTGCCTGACCAACCTGCCCACCCCGAGTTTACATCCCTCTCTCACCTTCTCCACGACCATGCATACCCCATCTCGGAGAGGCACCATCGATACGCACATCAACGTTTGCAACGCTGTTTGTTCGCCGAAGACGGAAAGCGGAACAAAGGCTTTCCAAATCCGGATGTGCGTTGTTCCCATCCGGGGATATAGAATGCTTCCGCTTTGCATTTTCCCGCGCTCTTGGCGGCTAAGGGCGGAGCTGGAGTAGAGCTCTTGTTTGCTTCCAAATAGGTCAGTTATCATGTTCGAGTAAGGGTGAGCATGAGCCTACCCTCTTCTGGACGACAAAGAGGTGTGGCACCCAAATGAGAAGTATCGGCAACTGTCCACAGGCGGCCCGCCACATATGCTGTTACGATTCGTCGCATAGCCCTTTTACAGTATCCCGATGCGCCGTATGAGCCCGATGCGCTGTGCACTATGCGGTCGGTGACACAACGCGAGCTATGAGGCGACACGTGCGGACCAATAAGGAGCGACGCGGTCGCTGTTGAGTGATGAGGCGTAGATCAAGGCGGTGTGGGCGAGTTCTCTTGGCCATAAGAAGGCGGAGACCCACTGAAAGAGTGCTTGAAGCAGCGCCCATGTCGTCTTTTCTCGAGTGCCGTGTACACGCAAGCTAGTAGGCTTCTCGTGGATTCACAAGGCACTTCCTCCAATTGTGTTTGCACGGCTACACGCTTTTGACGTTGTCCGGCCTGTCGGGCGAGCGGGCCGCTGAAGACCCCAACTCGTCCGAGCGTCAAGTCGCAGGACGTATACCCCACAATTGAGGTCGGGCTCACGGACCAGGTTGCAGACCCAAGTCGAAGGCAGAACAATAGCGGGCCGTTCGGGTTGGTGGCGACGCTCCCGAGGGCCAACTGAAAGGGACAGCGGATTGCTGACGGCGGCAATTCGTTCGACTGACGAATCTGAAGTCGAACTGTTCACCCATCGTCAGCCCGCGTATTATGAGGTTTCGTGGCAATAAGAGAGGAAGCAGGCAGTCTGGAACTCACGCAAGCATTCGCCAATACCGCAGTCCCGAAGGTAATAGTCTCAACCTTCCCCGTCCGGAAGAGATAACCGTTCTAGGTTGTTGTCTTGACGGCCGGCTGCGGAGACGGAGTTACTGTATGTCATACGAATCCTCTTCTCGTACTTACCAAGAAAGGTATCGTCAATGAAGCAAGCAATCCTGACGAGGTTAGCAGGTCGTCACAATAAAGATGGAGGAGCATCCCAGTCCGAGAACCTTTACTTTGACAATTGCAGGCCGTGGACGTACCTGAGGCATAGAGTTCTGCAAGTCGAATTCGCACGAAGATGTGCCCCAAAGAGCATCGATGAGATGGGATTATAGGCTGTACAATAAGTGGTGGTGACAGAGCACGTGAAGGAGGGGTGATAGATCAAGCAAGCACACCTGCCGTGGCCGCCCATATCCAGGCGCAAACAATACCAGCAGGACACGTCTACCTTCTCAGCTGCGACACCCGCTTTTTCATGTCCTTCGAGCTCGCGCTCCCCCTCCCCTTCATCTTCGAGAACACGACCACCTCACCCATCTTCCCAGCCCGTCCCGTCCTCCCCGCCCGATGCAAAAAGTCAACCATATTCCTGGGCTCATCCATGATGAACACGGTCCGCACATCTGGCCCGAAGTCGAGCCCGCGCGAGAGGAGGGAGGTAGTGATGAGGACGTGAGGCGCATCGGAGGGCGCGAACTTGGGGAACGATTGCGGGGAGTGGGAGGGGATGGCGAGGCCGGTGGGAGAGGTGTAGGACTGCGTCAGGGCGCTCGACCCTGCAGCACCCCCAGACAGCCCAAGGTGCGCGACGCTGCTGCCGGGCGCGTTCAAAGCAGGGTGCGAGAAGCCCTCGAGGGCGGGGGCGGGCGCCTGCTCGAGCAGCTCCATGTTGCGCTTCCACTTTTCGGTGGTCTCGCCCGCTTGCGCGGCGGCCTCCTTCGCCTTTTCCTCTTCCTCGAAAGCCTTCTTGCGGCCGACGGCGGGGCGCAGGAAGGGGGCGAGGTACCTGTTGGTGCCGCGCACGCGCGCGCTGGTCACGACAGGGAGCTCCTCGCCCTCTGCTGCACCATCTTCGTCGTCCTTGTCCGTGACACCCCGTCTCGGTCGACTGGTGAGCGCCAGAGCGCGGATGCCTCTTGACTCCAAGAGGGCCGCCAATCTCTGTACCTTCGTCGACTTGTTGCAAAACACGACGATCTTCGAGTACATCTTCCCGCCATCCTCCGCCCACACCCTTCGCATCTCACGCTCAACATCGCGCTCGCGGCCCGTGCCAGATGTGTACGGAACGTGCCGCACGCGAATGTTCTTAGGGAGCTTGTGGAGACCCGGGGAGACGAGGCGGACCATGTCCGGATGGTGCGCGTCAAGGTAGGCGAGGAGGGCGGCAGGGATGGTGGCGGAGGAGAGGATGAGGTTGTATGGGAGGGAGGGAGCGAGTTGGCGGCGCTTGGAGGGTAGGTTGGGGGTAGGAGTGACGGGTTTGGTGCGGCTCTTGGGCTCGACAGGGATGACGGTGGGAGAGATGGGTAGCCCGCGAGCAGCGGCAATGTCAGCCATGAGCAGGCGGGTGGACTCCTGAAAGTCGGGGTCTGGGCATAGTCAGTATGGGTCAACCTTTGCATGTGGTAGTACGCACCAAACAGGATATCCGCCTCGTCCACAACCAACCACTCCACATTCTCGTACCCAATGCCCGGCGTCTCTGCGGTACGCGTTGCGAGCTCAGCGACACCACTTCCGGGGCGCCGATCACGACCATTGTTGTCAATTTCCGCGTCGCGTGCGGCGCGATCCCAGCCAATGCCCCGATTCATCTCCAGGATCTTCATTGGGGTGCCAACTACCACATCCGCCGCCCGCGCCTGCGATCTGCTCGGTGGCGCAATCTCGAATTCGCCCTCCTCGTCCGTGACGCCGAACAGGTCATCCATATTGCGCTCGAGCGCGCGGGCGGTCCTGTCGTGACGTGCATGCGTGCTAGGCTTGTTCGCCTGGCTGGTACAGAGCACGCGCAGCTTAGCGTCATGTACCAGGCCCTTGGCAAAGGAGGTGAGCTGCCGTGCTAGCTCGTGGGTAGGGGCCAGGACGAGGGCGCGAGGGGACAAGCGGGAGGGTGACGGTCGCAAGGGACGGCCGGAGATCTCTGCCTGCTTGACGGACTGGAGAACGGGGAGGAGATAGGCTATGCTCTTGCCGGAGCCCGTCTCGGAGGCGAGGAGGTATTGGCCGTACTGCGACGCGCTCGCACCCTCGTCGAGGATCCACTTCATGCTGAGGGCCTGGATATCGGTAGGCGTCGCGTCATGACCGATGTAGTCCTTCAGACTCGTAAGCAGCCCAGGAAGTAGCGGCGGGGAGGAGAATTCGGGCGTCAAGGAATGCTTGGAGCGCGGTACAGCCATCGCTGTCGCGTCTGCGAATTCGGAGGGAGCGGCCTTCTTGTCGTCGATCTTGGACTTGGTCGCCTCCTTTTGTTGCTCTTCCTGTGCCCTGCGGTACCTGTCGTATGCCAGTTGCTGCTGCAGCGAGACCTTGGTATGCTGGCGCAAGGGGACCCTGGCTTTGGACGGCTTTCGTGGTACCTTCGTTGCGGGCTCCTTTGCCGGCTTCTTCTGCTTCATCGCCAGCGTACTCGACGTCGTGTGCAGCGACCGGAGCAGCCGCACCCGCTTGGTGCTCTTCGACGGTCCATTGAGGGCGAGCATAGTGGAGAACCGGAGGGGACTTTGGGAGGAAACCTGGTTCCTGCAGAGTCCAGGAATTCGACAAGTCAAAAAAGCGCCCGGACGCCACAAAGTCGGTCAGCCACCCGGGCCGCGTTCCGGTGCGCGCCATCGTCTGCGGTTCTCGCGCGCGCTTGCGACTTGTTCCCGTTCATCATGTCTTCGACGAGGGTATCGGGCGCGTTCCTGAGGGTGCGATGCCGCCAGAGCCAGCAGCAGCCAAGGGCTCTGCTGCAGCCCCTCCTTCGACGCACGTACGCGACGGAGCCTGAGGACCCCGCGAGCAAGCCCCTCCCACGCCCCGTGAAGCGCCAGACGCGCCCCCTCCCTCGCTTCGAGGATGTCGTGCACCCGCAACCGCCTCCCCCTCCCGACATGAGCAAGCCAAAGCAGAAGGCGCCCCCTCCACCACCTCCACCCAAGACGTATGCCGAGCAGCTGCGCGAGGCCTTCCGCCTCCGTGTCGTCGTCCAGGCCGCGGTCCTTGCGATCGCCGTCGTCGGCGTGACGAACTGGGTGGATGGGAAGTTCTTCGTGCGTGTACATTCTTCCGAGGGGACCCTAAACTTACCTCAGAGGCAGAGCGGCAGCCTCGGCACGCAGGCGGTGAAGCCCGGCTATGGTTCGCACCGCGACGTCCTGAAGGCGATCGAGAAGCTGCGCGAGGCATTCCCTGAGGAGGAGCGCGTCGTGACGGACCCTGTCATCACCGCGCAGTACGGCTCGTCGGACAACACCTACCTCCCTACTTCCCCCCACTCGGTTGTGGTATGTACCGCGGACGTGCCGATCTCCTTCCCTCCTAACGGTCTTGCAGGTCCGTCCCAGAAGTACAGAAGATGTCGTGACCATCGTCAACATTGCGCGCACCCATCGCATCCCTATTGTGCCGTATAGCGGCGCGACCAGCTTGGAGGGACACTTCGCGGGCTACAAGACCGGAAGCATATGTATCGACATGTCGGAGATGAACAAGATTATACGCATCAACGGTGTGCCTTCCCAAATTTGGTAGTCTTTGTTTGCAAATCTGACATCGCCCAGTGGATGACGGCGACCTCATCTGTCAAGCCGGCGTACAATGGGAAGCCATCAACGACACGCTCAAGGAGAAGGGCATTCCCCTCTTCTTCCCTGTAAGCACATCCATGTGCACGTGTAAATACTCTACTCACGCTTCTCATAGCTTGACCCAGGACCTGGCGCAGTGAGTGCAAAGCACGAACCAACTAATTGCCTACTTGAGCTCAATAACAGACCATCGGCGGCATGATCGGCACAGGCTGCAGCGGGAGTGCGTTCTGCCCACTCGGCGCCCTCTTCAAATCGTACTCATTTCTGTCCAGCCAACGCCGTCCGCTACGGCACGGCCAAGGGCGAGTGGTTCCTGAATGTGGTGCGCTGCCACAAATGTCGCAATTATAGGATACTTTCTCACTTTTCCTACGCAGACTGTCGTCCTCCCCAACGGTGAAGTCGTCAAGACCCGGCAGCGCGCACGCAAGTCGTCCGCTGGATGGGATTCGACAAAGCTGTTCATCGGCGCGGAGGGGACGTTGGGGATCGTTACTGAGGGTGAGTTGGTGGATTTCGTGGCACAGCCTATTTTACGTACCCTTACCTCCTTACTCACCCTTACCTCCCTACTCACCTCCCTATCCTATGCTCCTTTTCTCTATTATGCTGCTGGCTTCCCTGATAACCACTGAGACTAACGACTCCATCTAGCCACTCTCCGCCTCGCGCCGCGCTTACCGACGAAGGTCGCCATGGCGCAATTCCCGAACGTAGGTGCAGCGGTCAGCGCCGTGCAGGAGATCTTGCAGAGCCCGTATGGGCCGCTGATGCGTGCGTTCAATTTTTTGGTTCCTTCTTCCAGTCTGCACAGTTCATGCTCATACCTTCACAGAATGCCTGGAGCTCGTCGACGATCACAGTACGTATGCTCTTGACCTGTTCCCGCGTGTGTCATATATAGTCGCACCCCTTCTACCAAAATCCCCCCAAAGGTGCGCCCTGGACTGACGTGCCCCCTCCAGTGATGGCCGCCATTAACACCGCCGGCCTTGTCGAGAAGCCGTACCCCGTCTCGGACACGCTCTTTGTCAAGGTGCAGGGCGACGCGGGGGCGATTGAGCTCGCGTCAAAGACGTTGAAGACGATTGTGAAGAAGCATGGGAGTTCACAGTGAGTGCCTATCTAATGGGCGGTGTTCTGTTGAGAGAAAAACACCTGCTTGCATGGCCCTTGATAATGCTCATGAAAGCATATCCCTGCCATATTGTGCTAACATCGCAACTTAGGTTCGAGTTCGCCAAGACGGACGAGGAGGCGGACACTTTGTGGCAGAACCGCAAGTATGCGCTGATCTCGACGCTCGGTGCACATCCAGGCTCGCGGTGCTGGACGACGGATGTTTGGTAGGTTTCCTAACTTCTTTCTCCCCATTCGCAACCATCCATTCGCACTCGCTCTGTATATTCGTTCTCGCAGATTTTCCGCCCGCCTATCGAACTAACCCACCGACAGCGTGCCCGTATCCAGACTCCCCCACCTCGTCCACGAGACGAAGCGAGACCTGGAGCAGGAGGGTCTGACCAGTACCATCGTCGGACACGTCGGCGACGGCAACTTCCACGCGCTTCTGCTCTTTAGAAACGACGAGGAATTGAAGAAGGTCGAGGGTGCCGTGCACCGGCTGGTGCATCGGGCGATCAGAATGGATGGTACTTGTGAGTAGCAGATGAGGAGGGAAAATTCGTCATGCGGATCGCGGGCTTTGAGATGCGACAAAATGCTCATGACTATCGCAGGCACGGGCGAGCACGGCGTCGGCGTTGGCAAGAAGGAGTACCTCACTGAGGAACTTGGCGAGAGCACTATCGAGCTCATGCGCACCGTGAAGCGCGCCATCGACCCGCTCAACATCATGAACCCCGGGAAGGTTCGTATCCTTTTCGCTTCGTCTGCGACGTACTTGGACTGACACGCAAGTGCAGTTGTATCCAGATGAGAAGAAGGAGCAGGACGAGAAAGAGAAGCACTAGGGTCACTATCGACCTATGTGTGAAGGGCTGCTCTGCCCAGCTTACACGTGTGAACCTCATCGTAGAAAATGAATATGACATCCAAGGTCATCAGCTGCGAAGCGTTGAGTAGATTCGCAAGACTTGCCAGTCATCGAGAACCCGGCCAATATACTGTCCGTAGCAAAGGCTTTGCACGGCAGGCGTTCCGGTGGGGGAATGGCCTAATTGTACGTGCTTTCCGTGCAGCATTTGTCACCAGTGGCGGACACAAAAAACAGGTAGACCAATGCAAGAGAGGTCCTACCAGGAATCGAACCTGCATCCAGGATCCACTGTGATGACCACTACACTATAGGACCCATGTTACATACAGCAGTTGGACACACAGACTACCAGAAGTGAATCTGAACGTCCCACAAAGTCCCATCACTCCTTGCCAACAGCGGATGGCAGGGCCACCTGTGACAAGGATGGAAAAACAACGGTGAATTGCGTGCTCGAGTAGGATACAGAGGTAACGACACACAACAGGTCCCATCCGGCATCGAGGTATCCAATCGACAACACAGAGGTATCCAGTCAATAACGCACAGATAAACATAGGAAGGAGATCCAGTATCCACAGTAAGCGGTGGGTGAGTAGTCCTGGAGAGCCAGATAGTGGGAGGGGGGAGTGAGCTTCTTGTCGATGGTACAGTCGTCTCAGAGGAACGAAGAAGACTGACGAAGACCATAGTGAAGACTACCCGCCTTACTCGTTCGCAACCTTAAGCACCTTCGGTCGCTGCTGCTCGTCGTCCGACTCGTCATCGCTCTCCTCCTCGCTAGGCGTCGACGCTGCGAAGGGGTTCGGCAAGTCGCTCGTTTCGCTGTGCGTAGGCTTCGCGCCCGCCTCGTAGTGCGCCGCGTAGCTCTCGCCGCTGTGGCTCTGGGGAGACGGGTCCGGACCCTGGTCAAGCATGCTCCGCGCGCCAGCGGTCGACTGCGTGCGCTGGCGGCCTTGCGGCTCCGCGACAGGCGCGCCGTATGCGCCATACGCAGCCTCGGGGTTTGGCGGCGCCTGAGCAGCGTACTCAGGCTGAGGCTGGTGGACTGGCTGCCCGTACTCGGGCCCTTGATACTGCTGCTGGTGCTGGTAGTATTCCGGACCAGAAAAGGCCGCGTATGGCTCGTGCGCGTCGGGAGAGCCAGCGCCAGACAGTGTGCGGCGCACGCCGATACCCGCCGCGCCTGCGGCACCGGCAGCAGCGTAGGGGTTGTCCGCGTACGCCCCGCCACCGAGGTTGTTGTAGTAGCCGCCCTGCGCGGGGATGTCCTGCATGTTATAGCTCTCGGGCGGGACGGCAAGTGGCTGTTGCTGGTACGTCCCGTGAGAGGAAACGTCGGAGTATGGCTGGGTACCCGCGGAAGGGCCGGTGGAGGAAGCCGGGTAGTCATAGTCCTCGTCGTCAAACTGAGGCGCGGATGCCATGGCAGCCTCAGCGGCGGCTTTCTCAACCTGTGGGAGTCAGTCATGTGAATGTGAGATGCGTGGGCGCACGCACCTCCTTGTCAAAGCGCTTGGCGCGGCGGCGCTTGAGAACGATGCTGACGGCGAGGAAGATGAGAGCAACGACGACGAGGCCGACGACGGTGAAGACACCCGCTACGGCGCCCTTGTTGTCGAAGAACGCGGAGGAGTGATCGCCATCAGACGCGCCGCTGCTGGTGGTCGGCGACTGCGTGAGGGTCGGCGTCACGGGAACGACGACAGTCTGGGTGACGGTGTCGCCGCCGGGGTCGGTTGAGACGGAGTAGGAAGTAGTGGAGGAGGACCGGGTGCTGCTCGTCGACGTCGAGGTGTCTTCCGTGGTCGTCTGCTCCTGCGACGTGGTATCGGAGGTGGATGTGGTGGTCGCCTCAGTGGTCGTGGATTGCCTGGAAGTAGTAGTGGTGTCCTGCGTGGTAGTGGTTTCCTCCGTAGTGGTGTCCTCCGTGGTAGTATCCTCCGTGGTAGTGTCCTGCGTCGTGGTCTCATCCGTCGTGGTCGTGGGCGCCGCGGTCGTGGTCGGGGAGGTCGCACGGGTGGTGGTGGGGGAATCAGTCGAGCTAGCAAACGTTCATCTCGCGCACTCCCGCGCACATTACGCGACTCACGTATCGGTGGTAGCCGCTGCGTGAAGAGAGTTTAGTGCGCGGGACAAGGCGAGACGGAGGGGAACGCACTAGCGGTGGTAGTGTCCGACATTTTGGCTTATGTTAAGGGGGACACTAGCTAGTGCATTGGCTGGGGGGAACAAACGAGTGACAGGGATCGTCGAGATGGCAGGCCTTCGTCGTCGTCTGGAACAAAAGACGATGGATTCCCCGTCAAGTCCCCGCAATGCTGACTAAGCTGATCCAGAGCCTGGGCTCAAGCGCGAGCGCGATGTTGTACGGGGCGTGCAACGCGAAATGGATATGGTGCTATGCGAGTGGGTGTTGTGGGCGTCGAGGGGAGGCGTCATCCAGGTGACGGGGGAACGCCTGACCTCGACCATCTGGGGGCTTCTTCGCACGGACCTGGTTGCCACCTGAAGCGATGGGCTATTCTCCGCACGCACGTACGACCTGGACGGGACTGACGTTCTCTAGGCAGGGCAATCAGGCAAGACCAGAGCCAGCTGACCGATAACGCACCTGAATGCGGGACCCAAGCCACATGACGCTGGCAGGGACTTAGACTCGGTGAGCAATGACATTACTGCCTATTTCGAAACAATGGATCCAGAGAAATCAATTGAGGCTGGCCATCGTCCAGAAGTTCTTCCGCAAATGTTCGTACACTCAGACAGTTGAACGCAGAAGGCAAAGTTCAAACAGTGAGATTCGACAAAGAGGCGATGACGCGTGTCGAACGCGGGCGAGGAGGCACTGCACCCGAGAAGTCATGAACTTGACAGGCTTGATGCACAGGGTAGATCCTGCCTAGGCATATATCAGTCCTAATCCTACACAAGCATGGGCATTAGATTAGCGGGCGTATAGATATAGGCAAGCAGCCTTGCGTCAGGCATAAATGAACTGTAGATTGACGTGACGGTCCAGGATATGAAAGTCCAACAGCACGTTTACGCCTCCGGCTCATTCCCCTGCTGCCCCTTCTCATGCTCTACGAACTCGTCCAAGAGCGTCGGCCATGCCTACAGGGTTTGCGTCAGCCTCAAAGAAGCATGCTCAGAACGAAGAACTCACCCCATCCGCCTCGTAGTTATCCAGGTTCGGGCTGACGGTCTCGCAGAACTCGAGCATCTAGACACATGCCGTCAGCTACACGCAACAGTCGAGAAAAGACAGAAACCACATACCATCTGCCAGAGATCCTTGTTCGCCGCGCGATGAGTTTGTATCCGCTCCTGAGGGTAGAGTGAGCAACCTTGACCCAGGCGGCAAAATATGTGGGACGTACGGTGGTGAAGTCAACAATCTTCTTCATGTGCGGGTATTTCGGAGCGAGTAGCACGGACCACATCGCGCATGCAGTCTATACGGCGGTGAGTGGGAGCGAACAAGGAAGCTGTGGAACAGACGAACCTCCATGTCGATGTTTTTGGATTGCCTACCGGCAAGGTGAGTGGGCATACGAGAGTGAGGAAGATGGGGACGCACGGAGGCTTGATGAGGGTGTAGCAGTAGTTGTACAGGCTCCGGAAGCTCTTCTGCGGATCGGCGGCGTAGGACTGGTAAACGGCCTTGTTATACGGCGGGGTCTTGCCTGCGGACGGTGTTTCCTTGGAGGTCTCGCCATGCACGAGGAGCGTCTCTAAATCCTTGAGCGCGATACCGAGCTGGGGAAGTGTGCCAGTCCTGAATGAGAATTCATTAGCCACGCACGGCGCTCTTCGGGTTGGTACACGCACTGCAAGCTTTCCAAGCCCTTCATCCACTCCTCACGGCTGATCTTCGCCATCTCCTTGCACTGCAGGTGCCACGCAAGGATGAGCGGATGCGCGCCCTCCATCTCGATCCCCGCGTCCTCGCAGAGGCGCATGAAGCCTTCCGCGCCGATCACATCCTTCTCGTCCGCATCCTCGTAGGCGTTAAACAGCGCCTTCGCCCGCGCGGGTGTGTACGGCTCGTGTTTGACCGCTTTCGGGGCCTGGAAAGCGCGACGCGTCAACACGGGGTACAGATCGCACGGAATAAAGACACCGCGGCGCACCTTGGCCTTGCTGCTACTCGGACCCGCATTCGTGTTCTCGTCGTCGCTGGAAGGGGAGAGGTCAGATGCAAAGAAACGCGGGCAGCAGCACGAGAGCGCGAGCCGCATGAGAGCAGGGTCAGCGTCGGTGCTGGGCACTCACCCGACGTCGGGCGCCTGATCAGGGAGGGGCGGGGTGTCATTAGCCACGCGGCAAGCATACGATCGGGAGACTTGCGACTTACATCATCCGTGCTGGGAAGGCAGGGCGGGAAGGCGAGGGGAAGGCGCGAGATGAGCGTGGGTGGCAAGCGCGTGAGTGCGGCGGGCGCTTACCTGTCGGTGGGTGCGGGGGCCTTCTTCGCCGGGGCTTTTCTGCTTTTCGCGGGAGCAGCCTTGGTGGTGGTGGCTTTGGTCGCGCGTGCCTTCTTCGGGGGAGGCTGGGAAGATGTCAGGGCTGTGTCCTTGGGAAAGGCTGAAGGGCTGACTGGTTCTTCTCCGTCGGACTGATCGGCACTGAATTAAAGGTATGTAAGTCGATGCGGGACGAAATCATAGTGTGCACATACGCCTTCTTGGCCTTCGAGGTCTTCGCAGGCGCCTTCTTCGTTGCGGCAGGTTTGGCAGCAGTGCTGGAAGCCGCAGCGGTGGACTCAGCGGTCGTATTACGCGCAGAACGACGCGTCGTGCGTGCCGCTGCGCCGTCTTCAGCTGCAGCTGCGTCCTCGGTGCGCTTGCGCTGATGACTTGTTGGATAGACTGCCCTAACGCGCAAAATACTCGTACGCACCTTCGGCGGCATCTTTGACGAACAAGAGGTAGGACGATGAAGTGCGAGTGCAAGGACCAGCCACCGCGCCTGGTCACGAAGTCAAAACATTGTCCCGGCCCGGCGAATCCGAGCACACGTGAGAACCATGAGCAGCGCGCTTAGACCGCGCTATTGTACTCCCAAACCGTCATGTCGTCCCAGCTCTTCAACGCAAATCCGACCGTCTTCGCGGCGTCGTCGGCGCCAAAGGCATCCTTGTACACAGGGAAGAACATATGGATGGAAGATATGGAAGAGGATGCGCCAGAGAATGATGGCCCAGAACCGATTGATCAGGAAGAGATCTTTGGTAAGCCTGGTTTGAAGGGCTGCTACGCTAGCCGAGTACTCATCGCTTCCTAGACCTCATTCGAAATATATACGATCCTGAGCATCCCAACACCCTGGAGGAGCTACGCGTCGTCTCTGCGCCCCAGATCGCCATAGACCGCAACTTCATCGACGTCGAGTTTACGCCCACCGTCCCGCACTGCGGCATGTCGACCTTGATAGGTAATTCGTAACGCTATTCGTCCGCGCCACCGCATGCTGAACATCACTGTTCCCTGCCTCTCCCTGCGATCCTTCTGGGCCCTGCTCCGCTCTCAACGTTCCTCCGAATCGCATCGTACCGCCCCGGCACGCACGTTCGGCCCCCGCACCTTTCTTTCTTCCGTCTCGCTCTCTTGCGGCGGTCGGGCGCTCCCAGGGCTGTCTATCCGCGTGCGCTTGCTTCGCAGCCTTCCAGACCGCTATAAAGTCGACATTCACGTCAAGCCCGGGTCCCATCAAAGTGAACATACGCGTAGGTCATTCATTCAGTGCTCATTCATATCTGGCTGACGGCATCCTCTACACCTTTTCTTGGTATGTCTGACTTTTGGCTTCGCTCTTCTCTCGTCCCTCTTGGCACGCCAAAAGTAAACAAGCAGTTGAACGACAAGGAACGTGTTGCCGCTGCGTTAGAAAACCAGGCTCTTCTCAATACCGTGGAGCAGTGCTTAACGGGGCACGGCGCTTGACTGTGATAGGCTCGCCATCTTGGAGCTTCCGTTCGACATCCTTCCTGCTTCTCTCTATCTGTCGAACTTCGACGGCCACTTCACGTCGAGCGACATTTTTTGCTCTCTCGGCATGCCGCCCACCTTCACTGTTGTAATGATCACTCCCTGTAGCATAGAAAAACCCTGACGACGCGGTGTCCAACTCTATCGCCCACGGGCGCTTTCTCAGCGCTCCACGCGAAGGAAGGTGTCGCTTCGTCAACTTCGCTGTTCAGCGAGGCCTTCTCTTCTGTTGGACCCTCGCTCGCAGCGCCCTCCTCATTGGACAAGAACGTTCATTGGTGCGTACACCTTCGACTTGCATGCTCTGATTCAGAACGCGCCTCTTCGCACGATGTTATGAACCTGAGAAGGGGTCCTGCGGGTGCATCCGCGCCGCACGAAGATTTGCATGCACCGAAATACCTCGCCGCACGGCGCGGTGGCAGGTACAGATCGATTGGAAGGCCCGCCCTATACAAAGCGAAGATCTATCGGAAGATGTGGGAAGAATAGGATCTGCAATGTATTCTGAGGACCCCACTGGCCCTTCCCTCGCTCCCGCCCTCCCCAGCTGCAGAGGACGCGGCCGTCTCATCGACCTTCGGGACGTGGAGGCGCTTGCTCGCTGTTTGACCCGCGTCGTCGGTGGCGTTCAGGTCGAACAAGACGCCCAGAAACGAGGGTCTGGTCGGCATGCGGGCAGTCGGAGGATAGCACGAGAAAGTGTGAGAAACCTTGGTCCTGTGTCAGAGCTCCCACGTTAAACGGCAACGAATGGAGCTACCCAACCCAGCTTCTCCGCAAGTCCGGGCGCTTGCGCTCTCCCTGGGCACCTTCCCTGCCCTTCCACGCTGCGCTCGAGCTCGCATCGCTCACAAGACTCGCGCACCTGGCGTATCGCGCGCGCCCTTGCCGACGGGGTGCACCCGGCCCCCGTAAGGATGTCCGGATGTCGCGCTGGTGTCGCGCGCGCGCGCACACCCTGGGCCCCCATTTAGCTGATGCGCATTTCATGAACTTTCTGATGATCAACGCGGAGAAGCTCGCGGCGACCACAATTGCGTCGCGTGCCTCGGCGTGCGCCGTTATATACGCAAGCGCGCGCAGTTTTCGCCCCTCCCTGCCCATTCGCCCCGGGACTGTAGAAAGCCATGGCACCCACCGCGCTCGATCTCACGTATGCATCGCGCGCTGTAGCTTGTGTGAAAGGAGGGGACGCTGACGCGGCGATTGAACGACAGGCTGGGCATGCTGTTTAGCTCCCTGGTGCTGTCTTCTGTGTGGGTGCTGTTATCACACTGCTAGATGGTTGTCTCTGACCCGGTCACTGTTAGCCTTTACGGATGTGCGGCTATTGCTTGGGATCCTCGGTCGCGTGGCTTAATGTGCCTACAGGTGGATTGCTTCAGGGCTGGCACTATTACCGTGTGTATGCCAGGAAGGATAGCTGGGTGTACAAGGGCCTGGTGCGTGTACTGGTCTGTCGACGACGACCCCGACCTCTGACGATCTCGCTAGGTCGTCTTCATCCTCGTCTTCGACACTGTTCAACAGGGAATGTTTGCTTGTGCGCGATCTTGCCCCATCATTTGCCTCCGTCGCTGACTGGCATGTGTTTCTCTTCGCAGCTTCCGGTACGATCGTGTTACCGCCTTGCATGTCCCTTCATCCTTAACAAGTAATTCCCAGTCTACTGGTATTGCGTGACAAACCATGGCAATTCGCTGGCATTGGGACAACTTGAAGGGTATGCTGCGACCACGACCCACTTTATATTCCGCTCATGACCCTGCAGCACGCTCGCTTATCAGGTGCTCTTCGTCGGCCTGCTGGCCTTTGTTGTCCAGCTGTACGCGTTGCACTTGCGCCCAAGGGATATTCACTGATAGATTTCTCTGCTCTCCAGGTTCTACTGCCACCGTGTTTACCGCCGTACGTCCCCTTTCTCCATGAATGCGATAGTTAACTAACTGCGACCTTCGTAGTGAGTCACGGCAACTACTATGTTACCGCTCTCCTCATCGCGTCTGCCATCTCCGCTTTCAGTAAGTTCTTATGTCCTAGTATTTCCTCCTCACTGACATCGCCCGCCTTAGCTTCTACTTTCGGTACGTCGAGCGCTGAGTCCCTCTCGTACGCGTGTTCTAAGCCGCATCATAGTCTTCTCGGTCCGCTGCGCGCAGATGTCGACGTTCGCGGAATTGCCGGCAATCAAGGTAGGCCCTATCGTCGCAGTTCTGATCCTTCGATTGAGCACTGACAAACGCGTGTAGAACATCAACATCGCGATCAACATCACCTCCGCGGCAACCGACGTGCTCATCTCGATCTCCATGATCTTTTGCTTGCAACAGTCGAAGACGGGCTTCAAGCGATCGTGAGTGCATTCCTCCACTCCGTCGAAAGACGGCGTTGACGTGCTCTGCAACCTAGGAACGACGTCCTCAACCGATTGATTGTGTTCACGTTCAACACTGGATTGCCGACGAGCTTCACCGCTCTCTGGTGTTGCATTGCCGTATGTCGAATTATCGGTCGGAGATATATTGTGCTAACGACCGCCCAAGATCAACGTCTGGCCCGACACCTTCATCTACATGCTTACCTTCTTCCTTGGTTAGTCCCCTCAGCGTATTTCTCTGTGTCCCGACTAACCTTGATTTGACGTCGTCTTCAGAGGGTCGCCTGTGTGAGTCCGCTCCTCCTGCCCTGTAACTCGGCATTCTGATCTGCTATCCAGTCACCAACTGCCTGATGGTCACGCTCAACAGCCGTGAGCACATCCAGCAGTCGCTCGCCGGCGGCCACAGCGACAGCTACGCCCTTTCCAGCCGCGAGCGCTCTGGCCCTCGTGTAAGTCCCTACTATCCCTCTCAACACTTCACCTGCCCTTCCTACCTTTCATCTGCCCTTCCTATCTTGTCATCCGATCTGACACCCCTCGCAGCTCCAGGGAACCGGCGCGTCCACGGGCGCCATCGCTGTCCGCATCGACACATCGCAGCAGATGGACGGCTTGGAGGACTACAAGCAGCACCCGAGCGAGTCGCAGTTCAAGTCGTAAATTGCTCCTCCGCTTGG
The DNA here is from genome assembly GCA_024196135.1 of Pleurotus ostreatus/Saccharomyces cerevisiae fusant. Lineage (NCBI taxonomy): Eukaryota > Fungi > Pleurotus ostreatus/Saccharomyces cerevisiae fusant. The sequence goes on along the minus strand of JAMQCK010000040.1, from coordinate 123,899 downwards.
GTTCTGCGTCAGGTAGAACGGGCTGCTGTGCGGTTGCCAACTCCTGTACGCCTGTCAGCGTCCACCTCCATGTCCCTAAGTCGCACCTCGTCCATGTCCACCTACCGCACGCCGCCCCTGTCCCTAAGCCGCCGCTCAAAATCGCCTTCACCTTCACTTCTTACAGTACCCGACCCCCCGCGTATTTTTACTTGTCTACGTTCCTCTCGTTACACATATACAGTAGTCAACTGTCTGCACCTTCACCGTCTAAGTAGACATGTAAAATATTGGACCATTATTGCATATGCATGTACTTAGAGCACATAGGGCTGTAAGAGTGAAGAGATTTGTTTTGACGATATGCTGACCTTCAGTCGAGCGTGAGTGCACCTTCATTGGCAAGGAGGATGCCTGCAGATGGAAGGAGTCTACACAGGGAGACGAGTGCGCAGGACAGGAACTTGAGACGAGTTTTGCGTCGGGGTTGCCAGCCTCAACGTGTTGAGATGGGTCAGGTTGTTGAGTCGAGGTAGCACAATTCGACGCGTTGAAGTTGCAAACTTTGACGTGTTCAGGCAGCGAACTTAAGATAGTGAACTTGAACATGTCGGGGGTACAGACAAGTTGAGGTTGAGGTGGGGCATGTATCTTCATTCTAGTGTACCGAAGACGAGGCCGTCATGGTGTACAGAAGGCAAGGGATGGAGCACTTGACACCTAGGTCAAGCCGGCGACCCCTCCGTCAATCAAGGGTACCCATCGCTCCATAGCGAAGGGGCCACCCCTCATATAGCGAGGGAATCATCCTCAAGCAGAGGAGACCATTCTCGTTCAGAGAAGGGACCACCCTCGGATAGAGAAGGGACCACTACTCTATAGAGAACGGGTACTCGTCATCGAACTCGAACTTGTCGAGGACCCGCGCATTCGTTTCGAAGAATTTTGTCAACTCTGCGTCGAGTTCTGGGGAGCTTGTCAATATCAGGGGACGGGGGTGTTGCGTGACGGAGGAAAGAGGTCCTGCATGACGGAGTACAGAGAGTCGGGCGGCGCATGGCAAAAATTGGAGGCATGGGACTACGAGAATGGGGACGAAGAGGGAGAGGGGGAGTTGCGTAGCGCGCAAATGAGTGCAGAGCATACCTTCTAGCGTCATGGGTTTAGTGCACTGCATCGAGTAGTGGTCAGAGTGCTCGTGCAGAATCTGTAGGGTCGGCGGGAGCGGTGTACCTGCGTGATCGGCTGGTTAGAGCACGCCCGACAGACACATCGAAAGGCTATTCACCCTCCTTGAGGACGTAGATCGTCACATTTCTCCCCCGGAAGTTCCGCACCACCTCCTGGAACATCGGGCTCAGTGGTGGCCGCAGCGAGCACCCATTCGGCCCTGCAGCGCATGTCAGTACGCCCCCAACCTGGTGCACCGCGCTACGCACCGATGAAATTGGGTCCCTCAGCAGGGAGCACCTTCCCCTCCTTCAACTTGAGGTCATAACTAAGGCGCCCGTTGGCGCGCTGCTGCTCGTAGTCGCGCAGGCGAATATTGCGCCCAGACTGGACGCGCGCGAGCTCAGTGGGTACCACGTCCGTGTAGCGCCCAATGAGCGGTCGACCGCCAGTGGACGCCCAGCGACGCGCGGTTGAGAGGGCCCTTGGTGTAAAGGAGGGGCGGGGGAAGGCGGCGAGCATGATGAGCGCTACACGGTACACGGCTGACTTAGGCGCGCATTTACTTTTTGAATGGCTTAGGTAAGCGTCGCGCGGTGGAGTCACCCGATTCAGACGTCGGCGCAAGTCACCTCAGAGTCATCACTGGCCTCCGTCTGCCATGCTCCGACTCGTGAAGCCAAACGTAGCAGCGCAGACCCGCTTCGAGTCGCATGCTGCGCGTCGTACAGGGCTGCTGCTGCTCAACCATACGCGGTGCCACACTACTAATGCGTCCAAAGATGCCACACTCATTCACATCCCCAAGGCAAATGTGTACCGCTTTGGCGACGGAAACCATGCGCCGCCTGCGCTCCGAGACCTCGAGTGGACTGTGAAGCCTGGCGAAAATTGGGCTGTCATAGGCTCTGGAACGGGACATAAGACGACGGTGTTCGAGGTAAAATAATTCCTTTCTTGCATAGGACGATTTACTAAAGACTGTTCGACAGACGCTGACGGGGCACCACCGTATCACCCCGTACCCTCCGGGAGGGCCCCTGCCCTTCCTCACGAAAAAGGGGAAGGATCCCTTGACAAGCGTCACGCTCGTCTCGTTCGCGAACCGCGCCCGTGCCCACGGAGGCGGGTTCTACGATTACACAGCTCGCTACGGCGCCGTCCGGGATGAGGATCGCATCACTCTGCGCCAGAGCATGTTTCCCGAGACCATACCGCGGGAGAAATTTGAGTTTGAGGACGACGACGCGGTGGAGCCGCCGCCTCCGATTTCGCCTGAGAAGCTTGCCTTCTTTGCGCGTCTTGTCGATGCCCTGGGCTTGCAGGAGCTGCTTGACTTGCCGCGTGTCGCGCTCAGTAATGGGCAGACTCGCCGCGCGCGTATCATCAGCGCATTGCTGAAGCAGCCCGAGCTCCTTTTGCTTGACGAGCCGCTCAGTAAGTATATTTCCCTCTTGCCACCATCATCCAATTAACGCAATGCAGCTGGTCTCGATGTGCAGAGCCGACCACGCTTGCTTCACACCCTGAAGGAGCTTCACGAGAACCGCTCGCCGTACATCCTGCTCGGCCTGCGGACGCACGACGAGATCCCAGAGTGGATCACACACCTCGCGCTCGTGCGCGGAGACCGCGTCATCGTCGGCGACAAAGCTCACGTCCTCGCGGACGAGGCCGCCCACCAGGCGCGCACCGCTGAGGAAGCGAAAGCCCAGCTGGCTCCCGCCGGCGACATCCTCGTCGACATGCGCGGCGTCGGCGTGAAGTATGGGAATAGAGTGGTAAGGACCATCTCACCACTAATGTCCAATCACCAGCTCATACTACCCTCCCCGCAGGTCCTCGACAACCTCGACTGGCAGATCCGCCAGGGCGAGCGCTGGCACCTCCAGGGCAGCAACGGCTCCGGGAAGACGACGCTCATGTCCCTCCTCACCGGCGACCACCCGCAGTCCTACACCCAGAATCACCTCCACCTTTTCTCCAAGCCGCGCGCCCGCACGCCCACGCCGCAGCTGCACTCGCTCATCGGCGTGCTCTCGCCCGAGTTGTTCGACGCCTTCCCGCGGAGGCCGGGCGTGACGGCCTGGGAGGCTGTCGGCACGGGTTTCGACGGGGGCTTCGTGCCCGGGGGCGAGAAGGGTGTGGGTAAGGGTATTATGGCGCCACCAGATATCCCTTGGCGTCTGGCGCGAATGGAAGAGGTGTTTGCTGCTCTTGGGCCTGATGCGTGGGTAGGGAACGAGCCTGGGGAGGCGACGGAGGCGTTCAAGCAACGGCCCTTTGCGGACTTGACCATCGGCGAGCAGCGCATGGCGCTCCTGATGCGTGCGCTGGTTGGCAAAGCGCCGCTGGTATTGCTTGACGAAGTCTGGAGTGGTCAGTCGCCAGTTTTGATACTCGAGTCACCCAGCTAACACACGCCTGTAGGCATGGACCAAGGCATGATTTGGGCGGCACGCAAGTATTTGCGAGGAGACGCCATCAGCCCCGAGCAAGCGGCGGTGGTCATTACCCACTGGGAAGAGGAGGTGCCCTGGAACAAGGAGGAGGGGCTGAAGACTTTCCGCCTCAATCCTGGAAAGTGGTAGTAGTTCAGAAAAATCCGGTAGGATCAGTGAGGAAATGCATGACATTGACGAGCTCTCCGTCGAAGAACTGTGTGATGGTCTTCACTTGTGAAGCGCGTGCATCGCAGCGTGCTGGGATGTGTCCCCCAGCTTACAGAAATTGTCGGATACAGAATCGGGCTCAAAGTGGACAACCGTCACCAAAGCCGTAGTCCTGGACGATGCGGTAGATAGCAATACACACAGCGCAATAAAGATACAGGGGCAATCATCTTCACAATCGTAACCCGTTCAGCGAGGGATGGATCCAAACGCGCAGACGTGCTCATAGGATGACATCGTCCCAATCGCCCCACTCCCCACCTACAGGCCGCACCTTCACCTTCTCGCCATACTGTCCAAAGTAGTGCGCTTTGTACCATGACTTCATCTCCTCCTCGCTGAAGGGGCCGAACGTCTGATCTGGCGCATCCGTCCCCGGCATATCCCACTTGTACTCGTATTTGACGTCTGCAGATGGCGGGTCCCAGTCCGGTTCGACGAGGCCGGACGAACGTACGGAGCGCACGAGCTCTTCGTAGGTTTTGGAGTAGACGTCAACGTCACCGAAAGACATGATGTTGGAGGCGAGGTGGGTGATGGTTTCGACAGCGGTCGGACCTGAGGGGGCCTTGTCGACCTGCATACTGTTGCTGTTTGATTTGTGGCTGGGGGATGTTGCATGAGCACGAATACCACAGTAGAGCGATGAATGAACCCACCCTTTCTTCTTCGCCACCGCGCCTAAACGTTGCAAGGCCTCGAGCACCGACTCGCCCTTCTTCAGAAATGGCACGAGCTGCAGCTCCAGCGCCGGCTTCCCCCCACTCTGCTCGATCTCGCGCTCCTCGGCCTTCATTTTCTCCCGCTGCATCCGATCCTGCTCGCGCTTCCGCCGCCGCGCCAGCTTGATCTGCCGCTCGTCCACGCCTTCCATCCACCGATCGTGCACCGCGTGCGCGTCGAAGGAGCGCACGTAGCTCCCGTCCTCGGTGAACTTGCCCTCCTCCATCTCCTCGCGCATGTTGAAGGACGAGAGCTCGAAGCCCATGCCCTCCTTCTTCTTCCGCTCCGCCGCGTCCTCGTCCTCGGGGTCGTCGCTCTCCTCGGACTCGTCGCCTTCGCGCGCGCCGTCGTTAAATTCCTGCCCTTCAATATCCCCCAGTCGGAGGTACTCGGTCTTCCTCTTCTTCGCGCTGTCGCCGGCTTTGTCGTCCTCCTTGTCCCCCACCGCGAACATGTCGTCTTCCTCTTCTTCCTCCTTCCCCTTCTGCCGGCTAAACACCACCCCCTCCCCCTCGTCACTTGAGTCGGAATCGTAGCCCTCCGTCTTGACGCGCCCCTTGCGATGTGCGCTAGGGTCTTCGAGACCCTCATTCACCTTCTCCTCGAAGTTGGCCGGATCGTCTGCTGGCTCCACAAAGCGCGTCTTTTTCGTCGCATGGCTTGACCTCGGCACATCTTCCGTCGAGGGTCCTGCGCGCTTCTTGCCAGTCTTCGTAGCCATAGTCGTGTTGTCGATAGTTGGGTGGTCGTGAATGTCAGTGTTGAGTGTGAAGTGGCTCTCCGGCCCGGGCGGCGCGCGATCGAATGCGCTCCCGCAAATGGCAGGCAGCGAACTTGCCCGCCGCCGCCATCACCGACCGCCATGTCCCTCGTCTCCTGCACGCGCCGCCAGGCATTCCGCGCGCTCTTTCAGACACGGAGCTATGCTGCTAAGCCAGCTAAGGCTGCCGCGGAGCCGGCACCCGCAGGTGCGCTTGCACAAACTTACCCTGAAGTCGTCGACCTGACCGTCCCTCTCAGCACCCAAGTCGTCTTGCCCAGCAGACACCGTTCTCGTGGGGCTGAACTACTTGAAGGGACAGCCGCCAGTGCTGGCTAAGCCAGACGAGGAGTACCCGGAGTGGTTGTGGACAATATTGGAGCCCAAGGTGCACGACGACCCGCGGAAAGCGCAGCGTGCAAAGAGGCGGATAGAGACCAAGCAGAGGATCAAGGACGAGAACTTCATGTCCACTCAATGAGGTGCGCATTCTTTCCTACATACATGGCAATGACACTTATATGTCTATGCAGCGGTTCCTTGTCTTGATCTACTATACAGTGCTATACGGTGTCCTCGAATGCATATCCCTAATCACTCTCTCTTCAAACCATGCAAAGTCCGAAAGCAAAACCACAAATAGCCCTCGTCCGCTCAATGACTGATATACTGGAACACAAACGACACCTCCGGCTCCCCCACCTCCGCCCTCAACAAATCATCATGATTCTTCTTCAGCTCCGCGTTCGTGAAGTGGTTCCACGTGCTCGCGTCCCCGTACAACAGCGCTTGCGCCTTCATGGCCTGCACGCCGTTCTTGCAGCGCTTGCACTTGAACGTGTCGTGCGTGTCGCAGAGCGTGTTCTCGTTGAACTTGAACAGCTGCCGGAGGGAGTCGATGGAGAAGTGGCGCTCGACGTCCTCCTTTTCGTCGACGACGGAAGAGGAGAGGGCCTGCTTGTTCGCCTGGCGCTGGAAAATCTTCTCTTCGATGGTGCCCGTGGAGATGAAGCGGTAGACGAAGCCTGCGAGGTAGGTACGCATGTGAGCTTGCATGGTAACGCAGTGTCAAGCTCGCCGCGACGTACATTCTTTCTTCTGCCCGTCTCGCCATACACGCGCCAGCGCCTGCTGATCGGCCGCCGGGTTCCAGTCGGGATCGAACAAAATCAAGCGATTCGCGCCTATCAAGTTGATACCGCACCCGCCGGCCTTGCTAGACAGTAGGAACACGAACTTCTCCGTATTGTTAGGGTCGTTGAACTCGTCGACCATCTTCTGCCGCTTCGTCGTCGTCATCGTGCCGTCCAGGCGGAAGTAGCCGTATCTGCGGGGAGCGCTTAGCACCTAGTAACACACCCACCATGAACAAACCACACTCACCTCTTCCCCCTCAGCATCTTCTCGAACAAATCCAGCGTCTGCGTGTAGTTACTGATCAACACGATCTTGTCCGTCGTCGTCGTCCGCATCCGCTGCAAGAACCTTTCCAGAACCACAAACTTCCCACTCCAGTCGCACCGAACCTGCCCGCTCCCACCCCCGCTTCCACCACCGCCGCTCCTTCCACTCCGCCCACCCGACCGCCCGCCACCTCCCTGCTGCTGACCGGCGCCGCAGAAGCCCTCGGGGATGAGGTGCTCGCTGCCCTGGAGGTCGTTGGGGAGGTCGAGTAGCTCGGGGTGGTTGCAGAGCTTCTTGAGGATGTTGATGGCTTTGAGCGGTTGCGAGTTTGTGCCGCGGAGGAGGGACTTGATCTCGGGGGAGGTGATGAAGAGGCGGTAGAGGGCGAGCTGGAACTCGGAGAGACCGCAGAAGACGACTTGCTCGTACTTGACGGGGACTGGGAGGGAGGTCAGTGTCGTAGTAAGCGGGCGATGACCATTGCAGGTGGACAAAGAGCATTGCAGGGGACTCACGGTACTTGGAGAGCAAGTCGTTCGTGCGCCGGATGATGAACTTGGTGACGATGCCGGTGAGCTCTCTGAGCTTTTTCTCGCTCTCCTGCTTGTCCTTGTCGGTGGCGTCGGCGTCACGCCCGCGGATGATAATGTTCTCGTAGTTCTTGCGGAAGTCGTTCTTCGAGCCGAGGAAGTTAGGGTTGCAGAAGTTGAGGAGGGAGTAGTACTCAGAGAGATCGTTCTGAGGGACGAGCTTTAGTATATACACGAACACTTCTTGGGCGTAGGACTTGCCTGAATGGGTGTGCCGGTGAGGATGACGCGGCGGCGAACATTGAGCGAAGCCAGGGCTTGGTAGGTCTGGTTCTCTGGATGACAAGGTCAGAGGTCGAAGATCTGAACAAAGGCGGTAACCTACCGGAATTCTTCAGTCGATGACCCTCGTCTGCAAGGAGCAGTCCAATCGGGCATTGTGCAAGATAGTCGGTGAGGGACCGTAGAGTCTCGTAGGAGACAATCATCACTGTGCAGATCTTAGGGCTTGTGCATTGCACGACAAGACTCGAACCAGCATACCTGGCTGAGTGACATTCCGGCCAGACGCGGACACCCAACGATTGACCTTCTCAATGAGCTCCGCTTTCGTGCCCTTGCCGTCGACTGCTAACGGGGAGATAGTGTCCTCTTTGCCTAGCCACTTGGCTGCGGCAATCATCAGCATACATCCAGGTTTACTGAAAGGGGTGGCATACTGAGCTCATTCGCCCAATTCCTGACCAAACTGGACGGGCACGCGATGATGCACTTCTCAATGGTGGGTTTGCCGGCGTGAGGAGATTGCTTCAGGAGGGTCCATAGGAGGGTGATGCATTGCAAGGTCTTCCCGAGGCCCATCTCGTCTGCCATGATGCAGCCGTAGGTGTTCTCCATGACCATGCCAGACGCGCATCGGTAGAGGAACTGCATGTATAGTCATCAGGAATACATTCAGACGCGCGCCCCGCAGAACACGCACCTTGACACCCTCGACCTGATGCGGTCGTAGCACCTTGCCTAGCCTAGGGTCAATCACAACAGGCACCTTCTCCGACTTCGTCTTCCCCTTCTTGTCCTCCCCAAGCAGTGTCCTCAGCTTCTTGTGCGGGTTGTACATCCCCTCCGACTTTGCCCTTGCCTCCTCCTCCATCCTTGCCTTCTCCTCCTCCTTCACCCTCTCCAGCCGTTCCTCGTCCGTCTCCCTATAGTCGATCGTCGGGTCGTACAGCACGATCGCATGGTCCGCCATCGGATCGAACAGCGGACGCGGAATGAGCTTCGCGAGCGGCCTGATCCCCAGCGACGCGCCCGTCGGCACCAGCGGGACCGCCTCCCCCGCCTTATTCCGCATCGTTGGCATCGAGAAGCGCCTGTGCATTGCGTCGAACGGCTTGGGCTTGTACACCGGGAACTTCTTCACCGCCGCGAGCAGCTCCTCCTCATTATGATAGCTCTCGTCCAGCTGTTTTTTCTTCTTCTTACGCTTCGCCGCCTCGTCGTCCGAGTCGTCGTCGTCGTCTTTGGCGCCGTCCTGGTCTTTGTAGGACACGCGCTTGCGCTTGCGCTGCGGCTGGTCGCGCGCGGCGTTGGCGGCGATGGTGGGCGGCTTAAAGGGTTTGTTGATGATACGGCTGTCTTGGAGGCGGTCGATGGGCTTGCCGTCCTTTGTCGTTGGGATGCGTTTGAGCATGGTGATGACGGGCAAAGGCAAGTGCCAAGATGGGACGGGCGACGGACCGGTGCCGCGATCGGATGAGTAAATGCGGCTCAACGTGCAGGACACGTGACCGCGTGCGGTATTGCAGACGCGTCGCTTCGCCTCGATTTCAGCCACTTCACATCATCATGCCCAAAGCCGTAAAACTCAAGGCGGCCACTAAAGCAAAAGTCGCTGTCTCAGGTATTTCGACGAGAGTAGGCGCATCTGGGAAACCTATCGCGTCAATATTTCAGAAGCGTGTCGAGCGCAAGGCTGAAGCTATTTTGGAAGACGCTGAGGCTACGTGCGTATCTGTTCCTCTCGCATTTTCGTGGGCTGTTGCCATTCCTTTTAACTTTAGCATCTATTTTAGAGACGGCAACCATGCCAGCGACGCCACCCTTACATGGCAGAACTTGGAGAAGGAAACGATGGAGCCGCAATGGCACCAGGCGCTGCAGGGCGAGTTTGACAAGCCATATTTCCGGCAGGTAACCAACCTCGTCCTCTGCCTGCGATTCGAAAGCTTAATGTTCCCAAGCTCAAGGAATTCCTGACGACCGATGCTCGGTCGAATACCATATACCCCAAGAGTAAGCTTTTTTTAAGCGAGAGGACAGCGGCGGACAGCTGATGATGGTTTCGCAGTGCAGGATGTTTATTCCTGGTCGAACTATACCCCACTAGACAACGTTCGCGTGGTCGTCTTGGGACAGGTAAATGGCGCAGTCGTATTGAACCCGAGCTGTTGACCGATGCATTTCTCAGGACCCATATCACAATGTCGGCCAAGCTCATGGTAGTCCCAAGAATCGTTTCGCCTCGATTGCACTGACAGTACCTTTTTCTCACAGGACTTTCGTTCTCGGTGCTACCTCCGACCAAGCTACCAGGATCGCTGAGGAATATCTACAAGCAACTGCAACAGGACTTTCCTGAGTTCAGCCCGCCAAAAGATCGCGGGTGAGTTTGGTACTCTCGAGCTAGCGATTGCGTTGAAGATGTTCACCTCTTGCTAGTGATCTCTCGCCAGTCGCAAGACAGGGCGTGCTGTGGCTGAACGCCTGCCTGACGGTCAGGGCTCACAAAGCGAACTCGCACTCGAAGAAGGGCTGGGAGCAGTTTACTGCGCAGGCTATTCGCGCCGTCCTGGATCACCACAAAGAACGTGGGGTGGTATTCATGGCGTGGGGCCTACCCGCCCAGAAGGCGTATGAGAAGCTCGGGATTGACGAGGTGCGTAGAAATAAACCCATCCAGCACCGATCTGACAAGCTGTCGAGCAGAAGAAACACCTTGTGTTGAAGTGAGTGACGACATTTCTTAGGCCTGGGCTTGATCAGCGTGCTGACTATTCCTTCCAGATCCGCGCATCCTTCGCCTCTATCGGCACATCGCGGCTTCTTGGGTAACGGGCACTTCAAGACGGCGAACGACTGGCTGCGGGAAAGGTACGGAGAGGAGGGAACGATTGACTGGATGGTTTTGTGCAAATGAAGATACAGACCTGATCCGCTTGATGAATGAAGTGAAGACGGGTCAGATACAACCGCGATCCTAGTACCCGCCAGTGCTACAGCGGTGCAGAGCATATAGTCGAAGACGACAGCTGTGTGCTTGCGGACGGGCATGAGACACCGCCGTTGGGAGAGTCGAACTTCCGGGCTTGTTTACGTGTGCTTGGCACGGGCGTCGGGGACCTCATTGTGAACGCAACAACGGCGTCCTCCTTCCTTTATTGCCTCCACCAGCCTCTGAGTCTCCCTCTCGCGCGCCTGAAATTGCCCGGAAATGTCGTCCACAAAGCTGCACGCGCACCCATCGCTCCCCGCACCCGTCGTCCACGCTGGCTTCTCCGTGCCCCAGTCAAAGTCGCACGTCCTGGCCGGCGTCCAAGACGCGTACTGGAGCGACGACGAGGGCGTAAGTGAACGCCTGCGCACCTCTGATGATGTCTGACGTGGCAACCGCGCCATTTTCCAGGAGGACGCCGAGTGCCCGCTGTGCCTCGAAGAGATGGATATTTCCGATCTCAATTTTAAGCCCTGCGTTTGTGGCTACCAGGTGCGCACCGCGTCCGCCTGGTGATCGTCGCGCGATCTGACAGGGCGGGCTACCAGATATGCCGTTTCTGCTGGCACCACATCAAGGAGAATCTCAACAAGCGCTGCCCCGCCTGCCGCCGCGTCTACACGGACGAGGGCGTGGAGTTCAAGCCGCTTGCCGCGTCGGAGTGCGTGCCCATTCCATCCCTGATGTCCTCTGCGCTGACGAGTACTTCCCTCTGCTTTTCTTGATCGCCCCACGCGCTCTAGCCACAAGAGGCTGACTCAGCAGAAGAAACAGCGCGAACGCGAGCGGAAGGACTTGGAGGCGCTGGGCCGCCGCCATCTTGCGAACGTGCGCGTCGTGCAACGAAACGTGGTCTACGTTGTCGGGATCGGCCCGCGCTTTGCGAAGGAGGAGGTGCGTTCCAGAGACATCTCTCCGCCGATCGCGCACTGAACCATATGATTCTCCCAGCTCATACCCACACTGCGGTCTTCTGAGTACTTCGGCCAATATGGCAAGATCAGCAAGATACTTCTTGTGAAGCGGACACCGTCGGGTGGCCGCGCGCCTGTGGTCGGGCTGTATGTTACATACCACAGGCGAGAGGACGCGGCGCGTGCGATCGCGGCTGTCGATGGTGCACCATCACCAGGTGGCGGCAAGGAGGTCATGCGCGCAAGCTACGGTACGACGAAGTACTGCATGTCCTTCTTGCGTGGCGCTACTTGCACCGATCACGCGTGTATGAACCTGCACGAGTGGGGCGACGAGAAAGACTGCTTCACCAAGGAGGATCTCACTACACTGTCAGTGATAGTCTGCTTGCGAGAATCGCTTACTAACGAAGTTATCGAACAGAAAACATACGATGAAGGCAACGGAGAGCCGGAGTCGCAAGCCCGATCAGGTCGACACAGGCGGTCTACCGCGTGCAGCTGCATGGGGAAGCAAGCCTGCGGTCACTCCAGCACCTATACCGACGTTGTCAAATCGCGATTCGCCAACGCCTGCAGCTGCAGCCGCCATGGCAGCGGCAGCAAGTACAAGCAGTCATCGCGCGACGCGCCGGGGCGCACGAGGTCGCGGGACTAGTGCGAAGGAGACAACAAAAGAACCAACGCCAACCTCATCCAGCACTCCCTCGGAGATTCGACCAGGTCGGAAGGCTTCCAAGGCTATGTCAACGACATCGTCAAGACCGCAGACGCCAGTCCAGGTGTATCAGACACCGACAGCACCTACAGCGGAGGACAAGGCCACGAAGAAGGTCAAGGAATCATCACCTGGACCGTCACATTCGCCTGCACCGTCATCGTCTGCAGCACCCGAGTCCGAGCAAGGGTCTGCACCGACGGATGCCCGGCCACCGTCCCCGCCCAAGGAAGCGCCAGCAGAACCTCCAGCACCACCGCTGACCGTTCCCGACGTCCCACCGGGATTGCCAGCTGTTCCGCCCGGTCTTTCTGCACCGCCAGGCCTGCCATCCCCTCGCCCTCCTCGTCCGGACACGGCCTCTCCGCAAACACCACTCCTTGCTCCACAGACAGGTTACACCGTCTCCAACGCGGCACGCGCTCTCATCGACGATGTTCGCTTCCGCCGCGACATGGCCTTCGCGCCCGTCGCCGCGTTCCCTGACTTTGACCGCACGCTCGAGGCCTTGAAGCCTAGCGAAAGCGGCGGCTTCAGTTTCACGTTCGACCCGAAGCTAGCGGAGCAGGCGGAAGACTTCGAGCTGCCGACATTGGAGATGGAGGCGGAGATGCCGTTCCATGGGTCGTATCTGGATGCCTTCCCTGCTTTGCGGCCGGGTGCCTCGCCATCGTTCATGGGTCCTCCGGGCCTCGCGTATCCTCACAACCCGAGTCGGGCGATATACGACCCGCTAGCGATCCGGCCACCTATGGCGGCTACGCCAATGGAGAGGCAGTCGACGGGAGGCTCGAGCTACACAGGGTCGTTCAACCCGTTTGCAGACAGCGGGGACTCGTCACCGAGGCGGTCCAATAGCTCTGCACTGGATGACGATTCGGTTAGAAAGGTTTCCCGCTTCGGCTTTGCTCGTGGCAGGCAATCGTCGTCGACGAACTCGCCCCTTCATGCGCCGTCGCCATTGAGCGCTGCCAACAGCGAGAGCCCGATCCTGCGCGGCGCGTCCGCGGATCTGTCGCAGCAGCAACAGCAGTGGGCAGCGATGCAAGCGCGACACGATATGGGATATGGATCGACGCCTGCTGTCCCGTCGCCTTTGGTACAACAAGCTCAGCCGCAACAGTATGCGCAGCAGCAACACGCGCAGATGGGCCGCTTTCAACCGTTCGATACGAACCTCAGCGAGGCGCAACTGCGCGACTTCATTCAGAGTAGCCGAAACCGAGACGTGGCTCCGCCTCCTGGGATGCGCAATGGCAATGCAGGTTTGTAGTCACTGTTGCTGAGTTATACGGTCCGAAATACTGACAACTCCCTCAGCACAAGGACCGATGTACAAGAGCCAGGCTTTCAACGATCCGGCTATTATGACCGCTCGTTTCGCGTCTCCTGCGCCGAGATCTGACTACTCGCAATCATCGCTGGCGTTCGGCCCGCCACCTGGGCTTTCCTTTCCGCCCGTCAACGTTCAAAACACACCTGCCAATGTAATGGAGGCAGCTAACTCTCATGGTGAGTCTTACATTTCCCATACCAGGGGAGGGAGGTCAGCGTACCGAGTGCCGAACTTTGTCAGTGCGCAAAGTCTACTACCGGCATTAACGCCTCCCTGCAACCCTCTCCGTCCGTCGTCCGTCGTCCATAGCATGTGGCTGTCCCGCGGCAATAGAAGCGAAGGCGTACTGTAACTACCCACCCATCTTTTCATGACACTCCCTCCCCTCGTTCGGTATGCTCTCGCCCCTCTACAGAGCTGACACGAACCCGCCCCCTCCCACCGTCGTTATCTATCTTCTTTTAGTTTCTCCCACCCCTTCAACGACTGCACCACCTTCAGAACCTCCCCCTCCTACGCTTGATCCCACCGACTTCCCCGAGCTTGCGTCGACTACGGCCACGCAGGCTGCGCCGCCGCAGGACAAAGCTGCTGCTACGCCGCCCGAGACTGCCGCGGAGCCCGTGCTGGACGCCAAGGCGGAGAAGAAAGCGGCGAAGAAGGCCGCTGCGGCTGAGCGGGCCGCTGAGCGTCAACGCATCGCGCAAGAGAAAGCGGCCGTGAAAGCAGCGGAGAAGGCGCGCGTCGCCGCCGAGAAGGAAAAGGCGGCGGCGGAGAAGGCCAAGAAGGAGCAGGAGGAAAAGGAGCGGTTGGAACAGGAGAAGGCGGCTAAGGCAGCGGAGCGCGAGCGCGCGAGGGCGGAGAAGGAACAGCAGGCGAAGCTGGAGAGGGAGCGTCAGGCGCAGGTGCAGAAAGAGCGCGAGGCGCAGGCGGAGAAGGAGCGTGCGGCGAAAGCAAAGAAGGCTGCTGCTGATGCTGCAAAGGCGGAGGCCAAAGCCAAGTCGCAGGCGGAGAAGGACAAGGCTAAGGCGAATGTCGAGGCTGCGAAGCCGAAGGCTGAGACCGCTCAGTCGTCCGTCGCCGAAGTGCATGCACCGATCCTCTCGAAGAAGCCCAAGAAGAACAAGCCCGTTGTGACCCCTCGTCCTGTCAAGGCGAACAGGGACAACAGCGAGCAGGGGGCCAACGACGACGCTTCCGTCCCTTCGCACTCGCACCTCCCCAGCAAGGACTCCGTCGCCACGTCTATGTCTAGCGACTCCCGCGCTGAGTCGGTTGAGCGCGACCTTCCGGTGACAATCCAGGACCTCATGGATGACATCCACCTCTGGCGCCCAGAGCTCGACCTGCCTACCCATCCATTCTTTGACATGAGCAAGATCAATCCGACTGCGAAGATGCCTTCCGAGTACGCTCCGCTCGTCCGCGCCTTGTCCGCCCTCTCCAGCGCTGGGGAATCGGGCGTCTCGCTGCCCAGCGGCGTCCCTCCCGACTCCATCAACGGCGCCGTCGAGTCCTTCAAAACGCTGCTCGACACGCTCACGCAAACCATCGGCGACCTCTTGAAGCTGCTCCCGCGCGCGACGTGGGACGACAACACGTCGTTCGACGGCGTGCTGCGGGACATGCTCAAGGGGGACGACTTCGCCGACGACGCAGGTGGGGACGATCCAGAAACAGACGATGAGGTTGGCACGTTGACATCAGCTTTAGAGCGCCGGGCGCGGTGGATGGAGATCCAGCTGTCGAAGCTGGAGGAGCTGCACCGGGACATCAACACGGCGGCCGTGCGCGCGGTGCTCGCGTTCAATCGCAAGGGCTATGACTTGCGGAGGGGCAACGGCGCGAGCGTGAGCGATATGCTGCGGGAGTTTGATACGCTGGGGTATGCGGAGGAGAATGGGAAGCTGCGCCCTTTGAGGGCGGACGAGCTGGAGAAGAAGGCGGCGGTGGCGAAGGAGGCGGCGCAGGTGGCTGAGGCGGATTTGCGGGAGATGATGGAGAAGATGCAGGCGCTGAAGCCGTTCTATGACTATGAGCTGTAGGAGGGACGATATAGATCTTGGTAGAGTGCCAAGTAAGTAATACTGTAATACTCATCGGACAGTATGCAGCGCTGCGGACAAGTCGCGACTCCAGCCGGTTGTGTTTGGGTGGTCCGCCCTGAGGCCGATTCGGACGACTTGCAAGTCTCCGAGAACAGCGAATCTAATCATGTGAGTGCCAAGTACGCAGAAAACATGCTGCGAGAGATGTGAAGTGCACGGATTCAACGTTATTCAACCCCGTGGGGGACTTGAAAGTGGAGGGAGATTTGGGTGAGTAGATGAGGTGACGAAGTCCGTTCTTGCCCGGTGAGTAGCCTAGCGCGCATGGGTATCCGGTAGAGTATAGAGGCGTAGGCGTCCCGCCGGCTTTCAGGTAACCGAATCTACTCGGGGAGGAAGAGCATAGGAGCTGTCGGTGGGAGCGCAGTTCGAAAGTCGAACCGTGACTGTGTGCTACGTCACATGTCGGGGAACCGGTCCTTCCCCACACGGGAGTGCCGCGATCGCCCCGGACCCGACTGGCCCTCGTTGTTGTCCACAACGTCCACAGCGCTTTATGAAGGCGCTCGATGGGGCCACCACGGCGGCTGGCAGCGGCCATCGCGCACGTCGGCGCGCCCATCGCACGCGGGCTTCTCCATAGCTTCTTCTCAGGGCCCCTCGCCGCCGCATCACGCGACGTCTTCCCATACCGGATCGTATCCAGAGTTAACCGGATTGCCGACTACCTATAAGTAAACTGTATGCTGTCTCACCCCCGTGGCCTTGTCTTCTTGTCCCTAACTATCACCACAGGCGCACGCGCTGCATCATGGCGTCCCCGACCGCAGAAGTGATCGAGTTCCGCTCGGCGTACCCGAGCAGGCTGCCCCGCATACCGGACGACCTCACGATACCTCAGTTCTTCCTCGACCATGACATGCCCGAGCGGCCGAAGGTACCACACTCTGTCCCGTGGTTTGTGGAGGATAGGACGGGGAAGGGGATCACGTACCCGGAGGTGCGTAGGTAGCCTATTGACAAGGTATCACCGCCTTACGTTCTTAGGTGCGCAAACGCACGCTAGCCCTGGCGAATGCACTTCACTCTGAGTTTGGGATCCGTACGTTGCCGTATCTTCATGCGTAAGCCCTTACTGAAGCACTTTGTACCTAGATGAGAATGATGCTGGTGAGCAGGCGTACATCATCTCACAAGACATCAACGTTAACCCCCACTAGTCTGCATTTTCAGTCCCAACGATGTTGGTGCGTACGCCATCCACCGCCTCCCTACGTCGCTAAGCCTCCCCCCCCTCAGACTACCTGATCACGGTCTGGGCTGTCCACAAGCTCGGTGCCGTCGTAACGTGAATTACCTCGCCCTCTTCCTTTCCCATCGTATCTCACCCGACGTTTCCCCCTTTCCAGTCCCGCGAACCCCGCCTACACCACCGACGAGCTCGTCTACCAGCTCCAAACCGCCAAAGCCACCGCCATCGTCGCGCACTCCGACTTCCTCCCCACCGCCCTCGATGCCGCGCGCCTCGCAGGCCTCCCCGCCGAGCGCATCGCGCGCTTCTCGAACGCCGCCTCGCGCCCCTCGCCGGTGAAGACCATCAACGAGCTCGTGGCGATTGGCGCGAGCAGGCCGCAGGGGTATGAGGAGCGCAAGCTCCGGCCGGGGGAGGGGAAGACGAAGGTGGCATTTTTGTCGTTCTCAAGTGGGACGACGGGGCGGCCGAAGGCGGTCGTGATTCCCCATTCTTCGGTCATCTCGAATGTGCTGCAGATGGCGACGCATAACGATATAGCGAACCCGAATCAGACGCGCATCAAGGTGGGGGATAAGACGTTGGCTGGTGAGTGCATTCCCCCAGAGAAAATCTGCAATGCTGACGACGATTGACAGTGCTACCCATGTATCGTACGTCCAGCTTGACATGCGCGGATGACTGATCCTGACCGATTATCCAGACATCTACGGCTTGGTGGTTGTGGTAAGTTTAGCGTGCTTACCACTCAGCTTCTCCGAGGATGGCCGCTAACACTTTCTGTTAGACACATTTCTTCCTCTTCTGTGGTGTAAGTGCTTCACGAGCGATTGTCGCCAGTCGTTTGACGCGCTCGTAGATCACCCTCGTTGTGGTGCCCAAGTTCTCCCTGGCGGATTGGCTCGACAGCATCGAGCGCCACAAAATCACGCACATGTGGTATGTACCTCAATCCGCCGACGAAGTCTTTCTTCCATGCTGACGTCGTATACAGCGTCGTTCCGCCGCAGATCGTGCTTTTGAATAAGGTAGGTTGAGGCGGATGCCTAGCTATCCGTTGTCTTACTCCATTCGCAGCACCCAGCGGCGCAGGGTCGGGACTATAGCCACGTCCGCTTCATCATGTCTGGAGCTGCACCTCTCAGCGCGGAGCTGCTTGACCAGACATCGAAGCTGATGCCGAATGCGACGGTTGGCCAGGGCTACGGTGCATCCATTTTCGTGGACGACAGAGAATTCACTGCTAAAAGCACCTTCAGGCCTCACCGAGACGAGCACCACGATCAGCATGGTCCCGCCCTCCCAGAAGATCGGCACGCCTGGCGCCTCTGGCATGATCATTGAGGGGGCGACGGTGCGCATCCTCAAGCCGGACGGTACCTACGCCAAAGAGGGTGAACTCGGCGAAATTCTCGTCCGCGCGCCCAGCAACGCCCTCGGCTACCTCAACAACGAGCAAGCGTGCGCAAACGGGTTTCTGGGCGAAATGTGATAACTGAAATGGATAACAGCACGAAGGAGACGTTCCTCCCGGGCGGCTGGGTGCGCACAGGGGACGAGGGCTACGTGAAGAACCACGAGATCTATGTGGTGGATCGGCTGAAGGAGCTGATCAAGGTGCGCGGCTTCCAGGTCGCGCCTGCGGAGGTGAGTCAGGACGAGTCGGGGTGTGAAGTCAAGTGGCTGGCAGGAAGGCTTTGTGGCTGCATAATGCCTCAGCAGGGCTGTGTGCTGCTCATCAAGGTCTTGGTTGAGATACAAGATATCACGGCCCGGTTGCCAGATACCGAATCTCTCGCCAGATCCGCGCCACGAACCTTGCCTCTGCCACAGGCCTATGAACGTTCGCTGACTTGCATGTCATTCAGCTCGAGGGG
Source organism: Pleurotus ostreatus/Saccharomyces cerevisiae fusant (assembly GCA_024196135.1). Classification (NCBI taxonomy): domain Eukaryota; kingdom Fungi; species Pleurotus ostreatus/Saccharomyces cerevisiae fusant. The sequence continues at coordinate 105,242 of JAMQCK010000040.1, read as the reverse complement.
CATCTGCTGCAGCACCCCGCCGTTGCCGACGCGTGCGTCGTAGGCGTACCGGACGAGTACTCGGGCGAGGTACCGCTGGCGTTCGTCGTTCTGCACGAAAGCTACAAGGGCAAGGTTACCGGAGGGGCCGCCCTCGAGGAGCTGAAGGCCGATATCGCCAAGGTACGTATCTTGTGATGTTATGCACCCACCTCCTCGCTGCTGTGCTCGGGATCTGCGCCACGAGATCCTTCGTCATGCAGTAGGAACCCGGATTCCGGATGACCGTGCTCAATCCCCCGAGACCCTTCCCATAACACCCACCCCTTTCTCTTGACACCCTTCCCTCTCTCTGCGCCGCTGACGCACGTCCCCACAGCACGTCGCGGACAACAAGGCTGCGTACAAGCGGCTCGCTGGTGGCGTCGTGATGATCGACGCCATACCCAAGAATCCGTCGGGCAAAATTGTGAGTCGCAGCCTCAGTTGTATGTATCTGGATGCTGACTCTTGTCGGTGTAGCTCCGGCGCTTGCTGAGGGACCGCGCGAAGGCGGAGCGGGCGGCTGTGCCGCTGAAGGCGCGGTTGTGATTGCCAGAGATTTGTTGGGAGAGTAGAAGTGCATGTGTATTCTATAGGTGCTCGAAGCGCCGTATATCCGTCCAATGTTAGTGCGTGCTATCACTTCCGTGTTTCCGGACGGGCTCAGTAAGAGCGCGTCAGGATAGGAATTGAGTGCTATCTGTGGCTGGACGGTGGCTGACAAGCAAGACGTAGGCGCGGGGCATGAGGCTGCCGGGTATTTCCGGCGACTTCCCACGGTTCGTTTTCATGTTTCACCGACTTTCCTGGTCAGATGCGCAAGCTTGCCTGCCAGCTTGCGATAAGAGCGGTATCCGCCATGTTGGTCAATGATGCTGGTAATTAGCCTCGAGGCAACTATGTACAACACTGCCAGCCGCCTCCACAGGCAGGTGGCCATGGTACGCCTCCCGCTTGCTTCGGCCCAGTACAGCAGCGGACCTCTGATCCCGGTGATGGAAGGATCGAAGGCAAGCACTCAGTGTGTCCGTACTGTTCACTAAGTAGGGTGAGTACCGACCTTGACTCACGATGATAATGCCCATTCGCCTCAGTTCCCGTACGTGGCACCTGTCCTAGTTCTACACCTCCCGCGCGTCACTGAATTGGAGATCTTCCAGTTGCTATCCTACTGGCACCCCTTACCTGGTCATAATGAACGACCTTGTACTGGTGCCTCCGTGGCGCTCAACTGACAATCATGCTCATCCCCCTAACACAGGTTCGAATAGACGAGTTGCGTAAGCGCCTGAGTAGTGCATACGGTGACATTCATCAGTGCCGTCTGCTGCTACCGTGGCTATCACCATCAACAAACGCGGGGTCCTCGACCTTCATGCCCGGGCTGCGGGGCTGCAGTGGAAGTTCCGGCAATGAATTATCTATCCCCTTCAGGCCCAATTGCAGGCACTGTTTGGCTTCCCGCTGGTTCGTATCTCCTCGGGACAGGTGATGCCCGATGTCCACGCGTGAGTGCTAGTGGGAGACGCGCATTGCCACAACAGCGTACAAAAGCCGCTGTCTGCGGGCACATATCTTCCTTCCCTTCCCTCACCATCGACCCAGCCAATACCGTGTAGCAAGCGATAGATAGCCCCCGCAAGACCTTCCAGCGCCCTGCCGCTAGACGCGCCCTCGCGACCGCTCCCGTAACATGTACTTGGTCAAGTGTGCGTTGCCTTTCTCTCCTGTTCGAGAGGTCTGCTGACAGTCGCGCAGTAGTCGTGTTTCTTCTCGGATTCTCAGGTTGTCTCCTGGGCGCAGGGGCGAGGAGGGTCAACTTCGACAGTTGTCTCGCCAACATCAGGAGCGTCAATGTCAGCGATCCCGAGGTCATATCCTCACTGGGTATCACGGACAACTACGGCAATCGCATCAACGTCAACGAGGCCTTGCACAACCCTCGCTACGATTGCGACGAGTCCGACCCACTGTGCTTCGTCACCGCAATCTCAGTCGCAGAATGCAACAGGTCGTGCGGCGAGGGCCCGGAGCCATTCTCATGGTCGACGTTCTCCCAGCAGTTCGGCGCGTGGCTTCTGCCCTGGCTCGCGTTGGTGTCGCAGCTACCCTTCGGTGCGCGCCTGCGCGTCGACAATCTCATGTCCGTCGTGCTCGCCATCGGCTCCCCCACCCTCGCCGGCTACTCCCTCGTCTTCACCGTGCTCAACTCGCACTGGCTCACGAAGAGGTTCTATCCCTACCGCTACCCCAACCTCCGTCTCGCCGTCCGTGCTCTCAGCAGCCTCCAGCAGTCACCGCTGCGCGTACATACCGATGGCGGACTGCTCGCCTCACTCGTCGCTCTGCACAGCAACGACGAGTGGTGGTCCGAGCTCGTGCACTGGCTGGAGTACACGCATACGTGGTCCATCTCCGCGGTGACCAACATCCTCTGGGTCGTCATCGCGTACGTCTTCACCGTCATCAATGCCTTCACCGAAATCAGCCAGGAGATCAACGCGAATGGGCAGGCCAATGGGTCGCTGTGGCTCTGGCTGCTGCCCATCGTCGTCGGCTGGCTGCAGATCTCGCCGAAGTGCGACGCGGACAGGCTGGAGAAGGCGATGGACCACGCGAATGGCAGGGCGTACGTCGCGACGGAGACTGGCATCGTCGGGGCGAAGAGCATGCCTTTCCACTCGCACCGGCGAGCCCTGGACTTCTACAAGGTCGGGCATGGCGCGCTTTACGACGACATGCACGCGAGCGCGCCGATTTACAACTACGCTCGCGTGTTTTCATGGGCGCGCGCGTCGGAGACGGTCGCGCAGGCATTTGGGGCCGCCAGCGCGAAGAGGAAGCAGCAGCTCCCCGTTGCGCGGGATGGGCGCGACTTTCAGCAGCCGACCAAGGACACCCCGCGGCCGCGCTCGAATCGCGAGGGGACGCGCAGTGATGTGGAGGCGTACTGCTATACGGGACGACCTGTACCGCAGTGGGTTCCAGGTGTCTGGACGCGGATGGCGCTGTCGTCAATTGCAGGACTTGCCTTGCAATGGGCGACGACAGGATCCGCGGTGATCATCGTGTGGTACACGCCAACCACGGGTCTGGGGTGTCGGTCCGGCGCGTACCTGCTCTATGGTAAGTGCAGACATTCCGCTGTGAGGTCCATGAACCTGACAATATTTTCAGGTCTCGTGTCGACTATGGTCTGGTTCGTCATGGTCCTCTCGAGCATCCTCGCGCACTACTCCACCATCCCCACGGAAACCTACCATGATGAAGCACTCCCAAATATCTCCTACGAGCTGCCCATGGTCGTCGAGTCTTCCAGTTCCGCCTTCGCCCCCTCTTCCATGGAGTCAGCGAAGCCCGAGAGACCGTACCCCACCATCTCCGCGACCCTCGCCATCGCCCTCCGGCGCATGGGCAAGCTTCTTGCCACTGCCAACGCCTGCTTCGTCATCGTCGCATGCGTCTTCCAGTTCAGCAACTTCTTCAACCGCTGCTACTGCAACAGCAGCGTCCTTGCCCACGGCGCCGCCGCCTACGATGTCATGGAGCTCACCGACAGCGACATCTCGGACCTCAAGAGCGCGTGGACCGGCGGCGTCGTCCTCGCCACGGTCATGTCCGCGGGCTACACTTTCTTCGTCAACATCTACATCAATCCTCAGCTCCCGGAGAACGACTTCCCCAACTAATTGACCGGTGTCAAGGACTGCTGAACGATTATCTATTCTCTGCATGGACGCAATCGTGACTGGCTTCGCTTTTGTGTCCGATTCATCTCGTTGTCGGACTGTGTATCATTGTCCATTACCTGCATTTTGTCGACTGACTCTGCATTCATTTCCTTACCATACGATGTACCATATAGCTGATCCTTCGGGATGTATTTGTTGTAAAACTATGTACAACCAGAATAGTACTGGATAATTTGTGTAAAGAGCAGGTGAAGGGAGGTGAACAAGTTGATGTGCACCACGTGCGGCTAGGCTTTGCCGAAGGCCGACGGCGGTGGCGGCCCCGGACGCTTCTGTGTCCGTCGTCCATGTCGCTCTAAGCAACGTCGCCCACGACGACGACGATGCCGGCTCTTGACGACTCCTGGCAGAGCTCGGACGGTGTGCTCAGTCTCGCCGTCATTCTCGAGGCCCTCGGCACGTCGCCCGACCATGGCGCGACCCTCAGCTTCTCGCGCATGAACCTCTCTGAGGTCCCCGCAAACGCAGCCCTCGAGCTCGCAGAGCTCGGCGCCGACAGCAACTCCGACCAACATCCAGTCGAACGGTGCGTGGTTGAGGTATCGTCGCTAGAAGACGCGAAGTTGACTTCCTTCCCTCCCCCTTTACTGCAGGCTCGCCCTCGGCTACAACAAGCTCAGCACCCTGCCCTCCCAGTTTGTCAAGCTCACGCAGCTACGCTACCTGAACTTGCGTAGCAATAGCTTCACCGAGTTCCCGCGCGTGGTGCGTGCGCCCGTGCGTCCTGCGCGTATCACCTCATGACACGGACCGCAGCTCACCACCATGATCGCGCTCGACACGCTGGACGTTAGCCACAACAAGATCAAGCGCCTTCCAGATGAGCCCGGGGAGCTCGTGCATCTTCGCGTACGTTGGGCAGTACCCAGGCGCTTGTTCCCTTCTGACTGCCTTGCAGGTGTTCTGCCTGTCGAAGAACAAGTTGACGAAGCTACCACATTATATGACGCAGATGAGCAAGCTCGAGGTGCTCAAGGTCGACAAGAACCCGATCACCTATCCGCCGAAGCACGTACTCGAACCTGGCGAGGGAGCGACAGGGCAAGATATGGTCGACTGGGTCGAGTCGGTGCAACGCTTCTTGTTTGCGGATTCGCCGCGCAAGGCGAGCGTGGATAGTGCGAGCACAAGCAGCACAGACCTCCTCGACGACTCCCGGGACTCGTTGCAGGACACCATGTGCGTGCCTAGCCGTCGCTTGCTAGCCGACTGCTCACATCAGCCACAGTGACGACACATTTCAGGAGTGGTCGCGCTTGCGGAAGGGGACAACCGACTTTGACGACGGCATCACACCGCATGCGCGCTCCTTCTCGGTCGATTCCACATTATCCGCATCGTCAACTGAATCCTTCCAAGAGGTCGAGCCTCCAACGTCAGCGCGCCTACCTCCCCTTCACCTCGGTATATTACAGTCGCAAGACGCAGAACCATCACCCACACGCTCCTTCTACCTGCCCAGTCCTGCCGACTCTGTCACATTCTTCGAGGATGACGAACCATCAACCTCGAGCCTCAAGAGCCCACCTAGCAGCGCGGACGATCACAACGCGCGTAACAGGTCGTTTGCCGAAGGCGTTAAAGCGGCTACGAACGGCTCAGATTTCCGTCTCAAGCAGGCCCTACCCGACCTCAGTACGGCAAGATTGAATTTCACCAAAAAGCAATCACAAGACGTAAACCATACCGCTAGAAAACCGTCTTATGGGCTGGACGATTACTCCATGCCCTCGCCGGTGTCCACTCGCAAGGACTCGAGCTCATCGCTCAGCTCGACGTCTCGAATAGTGCGCCCCTTCACGCGCGACCGGCCACCACCCTCGCCACCACGAGCAATTCCGTCCATGGCGTTTGAGCGCAATTCCTACTTCAGACGATTATCGTCATTGCCTAAGGCCGCCATCACCCGATCTCTACCTCAACCGCTTGTCTGCCTCATGGACTGCGCGCGAAGTATATTGTTTGCCGTCGTGCAGATCCACCTCGCCTTGGACCGATACACGACGTTCCCCATCGACGAGCGGTTATCCTCGCTCCTTAAGAAGGTGGCGGAGCCTGCTCAGGCGGAGATGATGTCGCTCACCAGTGCCCTGGACCGGTTCGACGCGCTCAGTCGGAAATCCCAACCGCCGCCTGCAGTGTGTCGTGGTGTAGTGGAGAGCTGCAGGGACACGGTATCGGCGTTCGGGCGTGTTGTCGGCGTCCTCCCACTGCAGCTCAAGGTTATTAACACGGACGACGTGCGATTCCTGCGATCAATGCTGCTGACCCTCTATGGCGCGACGGCCGAGATCTCAACCGCCTGGCAAACATTGTCGTCGCAGATGGACGCGATACGGCCACTACTGAGAGTGCGCAGGCATCACGCTGGGACGGCGTCCGAGGCATCGTCGAGCAGCGCGCCGTTGCCTTTCCACTATCCTTCGAAGCCAGTCCGGCCAGGACCGCCACTGCGAACGCACACAGGAAGCTCCACGTCGTCGAATGGCGTTAGCAGACATCCATCACGAAGACACGCCGGGTCGTTCAGCTACAAGGACGTCGAGCTAGGGAGGGCGTTGCCATCTGTTGACATACCGCTACCCAGTGGGTCACGAACACCTGTTCCAAGAGGGAAGCGGCCACCTGTGACGCCCCAGACGAACGGCAGCACGCCGTCGCTTAGCAGTCCCTTCCCTACATCGCCGTTCGGCTCGGACACCAATCGCGTGCACTCGCGGCAGGCGTCGCAAACCTCGACGCATGCGTCTTCACGATCACCGTCCTCGTCGCCCGTCGCAGCGGAGAAGACGTCGTTCTTCGACCTACCGTCATCGGCGAAGAACCAGGTGGACAAGGAGGCGGTACAGGCGGTCAAGCTTGCAGTGGACATCGCGCCTGGCGTGTGGGATACGATGGAGGATCTGTTGGCGGATGTGTTGAGCGAGAAGCTTGATGTGCGGGAGAGCTTGGATAAGGCGAGGCTGGTGACGAAGCGATTGGTCGAGCTAATCGGCTTGGTGCAAGACGGTGACTCGACGTCGGATAAGAGGGCTCTGCGCGAGGACGCGCATACCTTTTTGAAGGTGAGTTCTCTCGAGCACACGTTGGCAGTAACTTTGGCTTATGCAACTCTTATAGACTGTCGTCCAGCTGTCCAATATGATCAAGATGTACGGTGGCCCGCATGCGCGGTCGGGCACGCTGCGCGCCAAGATGGTTCAGCTCACGAATGCGACGACCGAGTTCGCGATCCTCCTACACGTCTCCTCCCTCCCTACGCCCTCGAACAATGGCAGCACCTCGCAGACGCCGAGTCAGACTCGCCTCTACTCTCCCATGGCCACGCCCGCGTCTACCTCCGCATCTGCCGCCCAGACGAGCTTCCTCGGGCAGCAGACGAGCTTCCTTGGGTTGCCTGAGGAGAACCGCCTGGGGTCGAGCCTGTCGAGGAGTCGGAGTGCGCAGGCGTCTGCGTCCGCAAAGTCGACGCCCAGTCCGGAGCCACCACGGAGCGCGCAGCCGACGAGCCAGACGTTTGGGCATCCACGTCGGGCGCGGACGAGGGACGGGCGACTCGATTCGGGTGAGCCGGGGTAAGACCTGGTGTTGGCACCCACCACGCGCGCTTCAACGCGGTCGTCGCTTAGATTTGTGGCACCGCGTTTGTACTTTGCTTGTGCATAATCTTTACGTGCGCGTGCTTTTCCGCGTCCGTGTACGTACGTATGTCCCATCTTGCCTAAAGCTATTATGTCCCCTTCCATGTTCTCTTTCTCATCTGTCGAAACAATTGCCTAATCCTCCCTGTCGAGTTGACCATCTCTTCCTCGTCGAGACAAGCCTCTCTTCCCCTGTCGAGACTATCATCTCTTCCCTGTCGAAACACCCATCTGTCGATACACTATCATCGGCAGCGTGCCCTTTTGCGCACGCACTGCCCCCTAACCCTCGTTTCTTTTTATTCAATCCGTTATTATGCGTGGTTATCGTCGGTTCGGGATTCTCTTAGTCACCCATACCTCATGGGTTTCTCCTCTCCTTGCGTGGCGTAATATACTGTATCTACATCCTACATACTGCTATCTATCGCTTTCGCTCATGCAATGCGAGTCGGGATCGACTTTGCCCGAGGTGGGAGGGAACCAGTATGCGACTGCGTTTCTGAACTGCTTTCATTGCGCGTCGAAGTACTATGATCACCACCTAGGCTCGGGAAACTCGGTCTAGTAAGGTGGATTGGGTGACGAAAGACGCATTGGCAACGCAAAAAGCAAAACTAGTAGCAAGGGGCAGCCGAACACACTGAGCGCAAAGGTGAACATAAACACATGGAAAAAGCACACTGGTGACAATAGACAGCGCTCTGCACCTTTGAAATGAACAAATGAGACGTGGCCTAGACGGTTAGACCGCATTGCTGTCTATGAACCCACCGCGCATTGGCCGTTTGACCCAATCACTTCCATCACCCTGCGTTGTTTGTGGCACTGGCCTGAACGACAGAACCGTCCTTTGTGAGCCTGTCCTTCTTGCGCTACGTGTTGATGGGAACGTGAAAGGCACCCGGTCCCTGCATTCAAGGAAGGGCACGACTGCATTCAAGGAAGGGCACGACTGCGTTGAGGGCGGTTCGAGTGCACCCCAGGAAGGCACGACAGCGTTGAGGAAGATACGACAGCGTCCAATGAATGTACGACTGCGTCCAATGAAGGTACGACCGCGTTCATAGATGGCACGACTGCATTGAACGAAGTCAAAGGCGAGAAGATCTGGAAGTAGGGAGTCGCCGAGTTGCATTCAACCGGTATCTTCTATTCCTCACAAGATATCTTCTATTCCACACGAGCAAACTCAATCACCGAGCTCGGTTGCACGGTACAAAGGCATGACAAAGTAAGAACACCTCGACTCGACGGATGAGGATAGCACGGTCTTCAGAAAGCAGCGACGTTGAAGCAACGGTGTAGCGTCCTAGGGATAGCAACTTGTTCTTGGTGCCACATCACCTTGCTACAGACACATCGATCGACGCCTTCTCAGAACCACATCGACACCGAAAAGCTCGTCGCCTCGCTCCTCATCGCGTGCCACCAACCCGGTGGGAAGAACAGCACGTCGCCGGCGTCCAGCGTGACGCTCAAAGCGGAGGGGACGACGTGTTCCCAAAAGTGAGGGTATTCTCTTCTTGATGCAGACTCGTCGGAAGTGAATACGTCAACGCGGGAGGTGTTGCTGAGCATCAAAGAGCTTGAATCCGGTGGAGAACCCGAGTCGCTCAGCTCGACCTTTGAAGAACTTGCAGGGTGTTGCGAGTCCGCGTAGGCGTACATGTGAGGCGAAGCAGACGGCGGAGCTAGCCAGACGGTCTTGCGCCCGACGATTTGAACTGAATATAATGAGCGAGGCGATCATCATCAGTCACCTAAAGTCAGCGCACCATAGAGGTTGAAGAAAGGGTCCTACTGTTCGATGAGTCATCCAGCCGGCGACCAGTAGAAGCTATGTACCGTATGCGCAGGCGAGAGAGTACCAGCAGGCCCGAGCCACGCGTTCAGCACCAGGCGGTCTTCATTCGCAGGCGGCTTGTAGTCATCCGGCCCCACGCACGCGTAGACATAGTCGGGTATCAACAGGTCCGCCTTGAGGCGCGGGAATTGCATGAAGAGATCGTGTTGCGCGAGATAGAGCGTGCGCGGCGAGTCAGATTTGCGAGGCTGGTCGGGGAAGTCGAGGTAGGAGAGGAACGTGTCCCAGGGCATGAGCTCCTGCGACCACTCCTCGGCGCGGTAGTCCTGCCCAACTTCGACGGGGACGAGGCGTCCGGGGCCGGTCACGGCACGAAGGTAGGCAGCGGACGCCCATGGGTGCTCCGCACAGCAGGGCCAATCGAGGGCGTAGCCGCGCAGGACGAATGGTCGGTCGGCGAGGCGCTGGAAGGCGGACATGGAGGGCGGCTTCGGCAACTCGCGGACTGCGGATGACGCGGTGGGCAGCCTCGCTGGGTGGGGGCTCGTGTTCGCGTTCAATGGGACGGAGGATGCCGTCGGGTGGGGGGAAGTAGAGCGGAGGGGTGCCTGCAGGTCGTCGATCAGGTCGAGGATGAGATCGAGGCGACCGTGACCCGCTGCTCCGGAGATGATGATGGCTTTGTCCAGACGGGCGATGGCAGCGAGTGGGTTGCTGGGCGCGTCTGCGAGCGCGGCGAGGATGCAGGCTTGGGTGTGAATGAGGCGCCAGCCGGTGAGGAGGGGCCCTGCGCGGGGCATGGCCTGGTGGGCGAGCGCGGCTATGTCGTCCAGCCTTTGTGTCGATCGAGATAGACGCGCAGAATCGCTGGCTATTCCCGCTAATTCGTCCGCGATCGTCCGTTGCGCGTCGTCTGCGAGGGTTAGCGGCAGACAAATGGCATGAAGCTGAGCCCACCATATCCCTCGTACACCTCAGCATCGTTCAGAACGCCCAAGACGGCCGCGACGTCCATCGTCGACGACGGCAGCGATGATGGCGAGAAGCAAAGATGACGCGCGCGTCGTAGGATTTGCAATTGCCGGGCGTGCCGAGTCACGGCTTGTGACGTCCGTGATATTTTTTCCGTCACGCGAGGCAGCGCGCGGCTCAAATAAAAGGACCGCCGCCTCGCTCGCGACCTGAAACACGTCCCCCGACATCGCTCCCTCCGTCGGGCCGGAATCCCGACTCCTGCCTAATCAGGATGTCCTCCAGGTACGCTTGGACATTCGAACAGGTCCCGTGCCCCTGCTGACTCACCGCAGATTAGATCGGCTACTTCTCCTCCTCGACACTGGCTCCTCCGCGTCCGTGCGCCAGACAGCGGCAAAGCAGCTTGCGCAGCTCGCCGCGAAGGCCGTCACCGCCGATGTCACCACTTTACAAGACGATGTCAAGGTTAGCCGACAGCATGCCGAGCGTGGCGATCCGGCCGCCTGGGCAGAGCTAATGGCCGTACTTGCAAGAGTAAGCGCATATACCCACCTCCCGGACGCGTCTAACGTCCGCAGATCCTACCATATCTACACTCCAGATCCCATGATACCCGCGTTGCAGCCTCCGTCGCGCTTTCGCAGATATGCACGCTTGTTCCGCTGTGGCAACCCAATACCTATCCAGCGGACATCAAGCAAGAGGATGACGTGAAGCAAGAGGTCGAGGACAACAAGATGGACGTTGATCCTCTCCCTGCGCCCGAATTCCCCTCGTTCTCCGTACAGAACGTGATGGAGCACGGCAAGCTCCTCCTCTCGTCCTCCGGGAAGGAGTTCCTGAAGCCCCAGGGCATCCTGTCCGACTCGAACGAGGTCAAGAAGGCAAGGAAGGAGGCGATGGGTCGCCTCGGTCTTGACTTCCTCGACGACGTTGCGGACGAGATGGACCTCGACAAAGAGCTCGCGAACGCAGACGCTATGGACACTGACCCCTCCGCCGCCCCAACTGTCAAGGTTGAGGAACAACCGCCTACCACGGCCGCCTCATCTCCCGTCGACGCAGCCGCGCCCGAGGTGAAGGCCCGGTCAGCGACGCCAGCGGAGTCGCCTGCTCCAGCGCCTGCTGCACCCACTAACGGTCTTGCGGCGCCCGAGCCCGAGGTCGACCTGAGCAATCTCTCGGCGCGCGAACGCAATCGCCTCAAACGCAAGCGCAAGCCCGGCAACAGTGCCGTCGTGCATGCGCCCCCTCCCCAGGCTTCCGGTGCCAAATACACCGCCGCCCCAGCGGGCCCATCCAACAAGTCGGTGAACATTCTCGTGCGCTGATCTGGGCGTGGGCTGAATCTTTTGTTCCAGAGCAAGACTAGTAGCTGCGGAAGATGGCACATCCGCGCCTTCATCACGGTTGTCGAGTCCGGCAGGGAGGGCACCGACACCGGATAGCAAGGTCGTGATTGATCCGTCGAAAGGAGGCGCGATTGCGCCGAAGACCGCCCAGCAGTCGACAGCGCTCGAAGTGAAGCCGGGGACTTGGGCTTGGGAGGGCGTGGTCGGTGTCCTGACCGTTGACCTTTTCAATCCGGCGTGGCAAGTGCGACATGGCGCTGCACTAGCCCTCCGCGAGCTGCTACGATTGCAGGGTAAATGTGGCGGGATGAAAGGTGGGTTGTGAGCTTGGTTAGTCGTTGTTGGTTGGAGTACTAACGGGTCTTCCAGATGATACACCATGGGAAGAAAACCAGATCGCACACGAGCGTTGGTGTAACCACTTGGCCGCTCAATTCCTCTGCGTCTTTGTACTCGACCGCTTCAGCGACTTCGTATCTGACCAGGTCACCGCGCCCGTGCGCGAGACTATCAGTCAGACGATGGGCTCGCTGCTACTGCACATGCCGCGTCGATCTGTCACTTGGGTACACAGTATCCTGCTCGACATGATCAAGCAGGACTTTGTCCTATCGACGACGACGAATGGGAATGGTGAGTTCCTGACTTCAAAGTCTAGAGCAGTTGGCTGACAAGAAGCAGGTACGGTCCCTGCTACCAGTACACGAACAGCGAGGCATCCGAAAGCCAAGATGTTGAACCTCAAGCACGTCTGGGAGGTTCGGCACTCGGGCTTACTCGGCCTCAAGTACGAAGTCGCGGTCCGGGACGACCTCTTCGTGAAGCTGGACGATGGCGCGCAGGAGGGCGCGTTGTCGGGCAAGCAGATTCTGCAAGACGTCGTCGACTCTGCCATCCTCGGCTTGGGCGACCACGACGACGACGTGCGCGCGGTGGCTGCGTCGTGCTTGCTGCCCGTCGCCGAACACCTTGTAAAGCAGCTGCCAGAGTCCCTGGACCGCGTCCTCGTTGCACTCTGGGCTTGCCTCAGCGACATGAAGGACGACCTCAGCTCCAGTGTCGGCGCCGTTATGGACTTGCTTGGCAAGCTCGTCGCGTACGACGTCGTCATAGACGTACTCGCGAAGGACTCGGTCAGCATGCCAATGACAGCGCTGGCGCCGACGCTCTTCCCCTTCTTCCGGCATACCATCGCAAACGTCCGTCTGTCAGTCGTGCAGACGCTTACGAACTTTATGAACGTGCCCACACTTCCCAAGGACTGGATCTCCGCCCCCTTCCTTCAGCTCGTCTACCAGAACCTCCTCGTCGAGGAGCGCGCCGACATCCGGGAGACTTCGCTCGAAGCCTGGCGCACCGCCCTCGCCATCATCTCCACCCAGCCGGGCTGGCTGCAGTCCCTCGTCACGCAGGAGCTCCTGTTCGGCTGGTTCGAGACTGTCATGACCCCCCTTGGCTGCCCGCTCAACACTGCCGGCTTCTTCTTCCCCACCGTGCACGCCGACGGCAACATCGAGCGCCACAACGTCGACAAGAACATGATCAGCCAGGACCAGGCGCTCATCAACCCGGACGTCGTGTGGAAGGCGCGCATCGCGTGTGCCACGGCGCTCGCGGGGCTGCTGGTGGCGTGGCCTGCAGACGCGGTCAGCGCAGCGTTCGAGCCACTGCTTATTCACTATGTTCAGTCGCCGGCGATGATACAGAAGTACCTCGCGGCGACGATCACGACGGAGTGGGCGCAAGCGTACGCGGCGGCGGCGGGCGAGGGCGCGTCCGGGCTTGCAGCGGCGTGCCCGCTGGCGAAGGGCGTTGCCGACATCGCGCTCGGCTGGGTACAGGCGCCGCTCCCGCCGGCGTACCACGAGATGATGCTCTCGCTCTCGCGCATCCACCAGGACTGCGTGCAGCTGCTCGCCGGGTTCCACACGAGCTGCAAACTGCCGCAGTCCTCGATCCCGTACTTGGGCACCGAGATCGACGTGACGGGCCAGAAGGAGGGCTGCTTCACGCTCGAGACGGCGCAGGCGGCGGTGGGGCGGATGTTCCAGGCGCTGCGCGACAGTCTGGGGCGGGCGAAGAAGAAGGAGGTCGCGGTGCTGGCGGAGAAGCGGGTGACGATAGCGGCGGCGATCGAGCGGTATGTGGAGACGAAGGGGTTGTACGACGTGCGTGTCGCCGCGGCGTTTGCGGCGACGATCGTATATGTCGGTGCGGTGCCGGACAAGGTGACGCCAGTGGTCAAGGGTATTATGGACAGTGTCAAGGTATGTTTCGTGCAGTTGCCATCCAGGAGAGAATACTCACAAGAACATCAGAGCGAAGAGAACGAGGATCTCCAGGCGCGCTCGGGCAACGCAATCGTCAAGTTCATCGAGTGGTTGATCAAGAACAAGCCCGCGCCCGCCGACAAGATTGTCAAGAATCTGTGCACCTTCCTTTGCCAGGACACTTCGTACACCCCCATCTTCGCCGAGAAGCGCAAGGTCCATCAGGGCATCCTCTCCGCAATCGGTCTTCGCCCAGCAGATCAGCAGAAAAATGGCAAGGCTTCCGCCAAGGTCGAGGAGGAGACCGTCAGCGACCACAGCAAGCAGATATCAGCGCGCGGCGCGACGATCGCCTTCCGCGGCCTCTCCACCAGGTTCGGCCCCCAATTACTCGACGTCGTGCCGAACATGTGGACGTCCATCGCCGGCGGTCTCCTTGGCCAGTTCAACGCCAGCTCGCCAGAGGAGTCCGACAAGTTCCTCAGCGCGGACGCGAACGCGGGTCAGAATGTCATCGACACGCTCTCCGTGCTCGAGGCGGTCATTCCGGCGCTGCACGAGGAGCTGTGGCCGCGGTTGACGCAGCTGTTCCCGATGATCCTGCTCGCGCTGCAGAGCAAGTATGCGATCATACGGCAGATTGCGGCGCGTAGTTTTGCGACTGTGTGCGCTGTGCTGACGACGGAGGCGATGCGTTTTGTGATTGAGAGGGTGGTGCCGTTGCTTGGGGATGCTTTGTCCTTGACGAACAGGCAAGGGTCAATGGAGTTGCTTTACCGTGAGTAGGAGAGTTGTTGCCCTAAGTGAAGGCTGACTCTTGCGCATAGACATCGTGCAAAAGCTTGACATCAAGGCTCTGCCCTATGTCATCTTCATGGTTGTGCCCGTCCTCGGCCGTATGAGCGACTCGGACGGTGACGTTCGGGCAACTGCTACGAATACCTTCGCATCCCTTGTCAAGATGGTACCGCTTGAGGTATGCACAGACCTACGATATCTCTACTTGCAGTGGCTGACTGTTGTTAGGCTGGCTTGCCCGATCCACCAGGCTTCTCCGAAGAGCTGCTCAAGCGCCGCGAGGAGGAGCGTCAGTTCCTCATGCAGCTGCTGGATGGTTCGAAGGTTGAGCCGTACGAGATTCCGGTACCTGTCAAGGCAGAGCTGCGCAAGTATCAGCAAGATGGTGTCAACTGGTTGGCTTTCCTCGCCAAGTACCAGCTTCATGGCATACTTTGCGACGGTAAAAAGTCCCTACCGCCCTTATGGCCACAGAACTGATCAGTCTTGCAGATATGGGTTTGGGCAAAACTCTGCAGTCTATTTGCATCCTCGCAAGCAAGCACCACGAACGCGCTGAACGGTTCAAAGAGACGCAGTCTCCCGACGCCGTCCACCTCCCGTCCCTCATCATCTGCCCGCCGACGCTCACCGGCCACTGGTACTACGAGATTCTCAAGTACGTCGAGAACCTTCGTCCAGTCCTCTATACGGGCAACGCGCGCGAGCGTACGAAGATCCTCAGCAAGCTGAAGTCCTACGACGTCGTCATTACTTCCTACGAGGTCGTTCGCAACGACATCTCCAGCCTCGGCAACATCCAGTGGCTATACTGCATCCTCGACGAGGGTCACGTCATCAAGAATGCGAAAACCAAGTTGACGAAGGCGGTGAAGTCGCTCAACTCGCAGCATCGACTTATCCTCTCTGGAACGCCGATCCAGAACAACGTGCTCGAGTTGTGGAGTTTGTTCGACTTCCTCATGCCGGGCTTTCTGGGGACCGAGGCCTCGTTCAACGAGCGCTTCGGCAAGCCCATCTTGTCCAACAGGGATGGCAAGGCGAAGAATGGCGAAGCTGGTACGTTACCTCTCGACTTTCTGAACTTCTCATCTGACCATCGCTTCAGCGGCACTGGCACTTGAGGCCCTCCACAAGCAGGTCCTACCCTTCCTTCTGAGACGCTTGAAGGAGGACGTCTTGAACGATCTGCCTCCGAAGATCATCCAGGACTACTACTGCGAGCTCTCCGACATGCAGAAGAACATGTACGACGACTTCGCGAAGTCCAGGGCTCTCGCGTCTGCGGAAGGTGCCGTTGTGGCGGCGCAATCTGCCGCGCAGAAGGTCGAGAAGCAGCACATCTTCCAGTCGCTTCAGTATCTGCGCAAGCTGTGCAACCACCCCGCGCTCGTCCTCAAGGCGGATCAGGAGGCGATCGCCGCGAACCTGGATCGGTTGGGCTTGAAGGTCGACCGTCCGGCCGACGGTCTGAAGGATATCCAGCATGCGCCCAAGCTCCTCGCACTGAAGTACGTCACTCACACGCCCATCCTCTTACTACTCGACTGACGCATGTTCCAGGCAACTGCTGACCGACTGCGGCATCGGCGTCACCGCTTCTGCAGCTGAGTCTGGGAAGAGCGAGTTGATTGACGCGGGTCCCGAATCGGCTGGCGCCTTCTCGCAGCACCGCGTCCTCATCTTCTGCCAGATGAAGCAGATGTTGGATATCATCGAGTCGGACCTATTCAAACAGCACATGCCGTCGGTGACCTACATGCGACTCGATGGCGGGACCGACGCCAGCAAGCGTCATGCCATTGTCCAGACGTTCAACAGCGATCCCAGTATTGACTGTCTCCTGCTGACGACGCACGTCGGCGGTCTCGGTCTGACGTTGACCGGCGCGGACACCGTTATCTTCGTCGAGCACGACTGGAATCCGATGAAGGACCTCCAGGCGATGGACCGCGCGCATCGCATTGGTCAGAAGAAGGTTGTCAACGTCTACCGTCTCATCACGAAGGGCACGTTAGAGGAGAAGATCATGGGGTAAGCTTCCCGACTTCGCCTCTGCCCGCCGTTGAACTAACACACCCCCCAGTTTGCAACGCTTCAAGCTCAACATCGCCAACTCCGTTGTTACCCAACAAAACTCCGGCTTGGCGTCGATGGATACAGACCTCGTCCTAGATCTATTCAAGCGCACCACTGAAGAGGAAGATGCGGCCGCCGCAGCGAAGAAGAAGAGCAAAGACATCGCGGAGGCCGGCCTACAAAACAAGGTCCTCCAAGGACTGGAGGACCTCCCCGCCGAGGAAGAGTACCAAGGCCTAGATCTCGAGAGCTTCATGAGCACGATAGGACGCTGATTACGCACGCACGCACGACCATCTTCCAGGATATCATTATTGTTTTACGCATGCACGCACGCACTCAAGGGGTCCAATAATTCGACACATCTGCATACATTACTTTCGCATACATACAGTTACAAAGTGTACAATATTCACCATATATATGCTGCTACGGTCATTGATCAGCGCCCCTGGGTTGCGCAATTCCGATCAGTGGGCACAGCTCTTAGGACGGTAGCGGGCCACTGTTTTACACCTTACTCGCGTCCCAGAATGTTCAGGGCTCGTGAAGCGATCGTCCTGCCTCGCATGAAGTCAGTCTCCCCGACGAACCCGTAGGGATTTCGCCGCCATCGCTCATCATTTAGACGGTGGAATTGCTCCGTCTCGTCGTCAGTACTTCGGTATCCATCGGTCCGTCCGTTCTTTCTTGGGATTACTCTACAACTCCCAACGGCTACTGACCTACCTTCCTTCCTCTGTCTTGGGTGCACGCGACACCACGTCCGCGCGACGACGATTCAGATTCGATGACAGAAATTCAAACTACAATACATACTAGGGGAAGCGCCGGCTGCGCCCGGCGGAGACCTTGCTTGCGAGACAAGATCAGGGTTCGAACTGAGGTAGGTTAAGCGTTGTTTGTCCGTGTGTACTAGAAATCCCGAAGAATAAAGGGTTTGCAAGAGACCTTGCAAGCAAGGTGATGGAATAAGTTAGGCTGCCATGAACTTCGCGAGATCAAAGTCGAGCTCAGCGCCAGGAAACTTCTGCTGGATGATCTTCCAAACCGACTCCATAGGTGTAGCGTAGGTGATATCGCTCGTCTGAGCCTCGCCCATGCCACTTGTAAGCAGGCCGACGTATCGACCAAGGCCATCGACAATGATGGAACCAGAGTCACCAACACGAGAGAAGGAAGCTTCGGAGTCGGGAAGGATAGCCACTTCGTCGGTATCGAAAGTGCCCGAGAGACTGTAGTGGCGTACGGTGGCCAGGAACGCTGACAGCGTTCCGATGGTGGTCTGGGTGGCGAGACCGCGCTTGATGACGCGGCAAGGCGCTCTCTTGGGGTTGGCGATGTCGGCTACGGGCAGTATGCCGTGCAGGGGAAAGAGCCCGTTCTCGGGATAGGTGAAGCGGGCTGAGATAGAGGCTTTCATACGCCTGATGAATTCCCGGAGCGCAATCTCTCGACCTGTATGCACAGCATTAGACTTCAACGCTATTTCGATGCGTGAGGTGGGATAGACACGCACCTAGGCTGAGAACGTTCCCCCTGAAGTTTTTGAACTTCCTTTTCTTGATTTTGATGACACAGATGTCTGTAGTATAGCTGGAATGGAGGCCGCGCGCGATTGCGGGTGCCCAGACAACGTGCCCTATAACGCGATCCTCAGGTTTCCACCAGCGAGAATGGATCTGGGTCTTGAACTGAGCGAGCGCATCAAATTCAACCTGCGCAGCTGCTAGTTCTCGTTGTTTTTCCGCGTATCTACCATCACCGGTATCGCCCCGCGACTCCATGGCGTGGATATGCAGAGTCCACGTCGTAACGACGTCCTCCATAATGGAAATCTGCTTGTCGATGGAGGCTTCGTACTTCTGGAAAGCATGGTTTCCCATCACGACGACTTCCTTCTTCGGAAGTGCTGGGATTGATATCAGAGTAAGTCCAAGAATGAAGCAGGTGGCACGCACGAGGGGAGCTATATTCGTAGTTGGGGCCATCGAGGCTGAACAACACATGACGCGCAGTGAATGCATATAGATCTTTGCCGACGATGAAGTAGGCGCCGAGCGTGCCCTGCGCGTCCCGGTTGAGACCAGCAATAGGTAAGCTGAGTGCAGTCGATAGGGCATCGCTGACAGACGCCAGAGGATCGTGATCGGTTGCTGGGGCAAGAAGGATGGGGCCTGCAAGCGAGTTGACCTCCGACTCGACAAAGGAGATGTCAACATCGACGAGTCGTTGGCTGTTGACGAGCGCCTGCAGTTCGGAGGCACAGTCATGAGCGACATCCCAAGTCAGGGAGTCAGGGGCGACGACGATCCAGATAGTAGGGTTCGTGGTGTGGACGCCAGCCTGCCCTTCGTCGTCAAGGGTATCCCAGCGAAAGCAGACTAGGTTGACCGCATTCCAGTAGATGCCATGCTTGTCGAGTGTCTTGATAATCTGGAACGTCCGTCAGCTCATGCGCTCACTGTATACGGAGAACAGTCACGTACCGCAGGTCGGATAGCATCCCATACCCCAACTTCGCTGACGCAGTGGCCGGTCGGGACTGGACAGAAACTAACGAAGCCACGGCTAGTCTCAGGTCCCAGGGGTGGAGCAAACTGGTCTTTGGACGTTCGGTATATGAGTTTCGGACCGCCACCGCCGTGCCGGATGCCCGCGTAATAATGATTGGCTTCATCCTTGGATATGCCGTGGAAAGGAGTGTCCGTGGAAATCATACTGGAGTCGCCGTCGCTTGAGACGCGGGGCACGCTCGCATCGTCTCCGGAGCTGCTACTTCCACTGCCCGCCGAGCCCGATATGGTCTTCTTCGGAAGAGGGGGTTCAGGGGGAGGAGGACGCGAATCGTCAACTATCAGATATTTTAGATGTGTGGTGCCCAGAAAATGCTGCGGAGGGCTTACCTGGACTGGACATGGTTTTGGAAATAGGAGGTGAGCGCAACTGGTGATGAAAGGAAGAGCAGAAGTGCAAGCGGTGCAGATACTACCAAATGGGATCGGACCAGGTCTGATGTTCTGAAACCTGCCACGCCATACTATTTTCCGCGCAATGTCTGATATACCCAGGCGAGCAACACCGGCCGTCGCACGATAATAAAATAAGGCTGCT
Organism: Pleurotus ostreatus/Saccharomyces cerevisiae fusant; assembly: GCA_024196135.1. Classification (NCBI taxonomy): domain Eukaryota; kingdom Fungi; species Pleurotus ostreatus/Saccharomyces cerevisiae fusant. Next base: position 85,433 of record JAMQCK010000040.1, on the reverse strand, counting down.
TCCTCGACCATACAGGTCAGAGCGGGATACAGGTACAAGCGCCTACCGCGCGGTTATGCGCGCGACGTGTGAGGCGCGACGCGAGCCCAGCCCATAGCCACCCAGACAAATCCCAAGACGTCACGCCTGGGCGTTTATGTAGACGCGGACCATTTCATGCTACCCGGGCGTAGCCACCTTCGCTGGCTGGCGACGAAAAGCGAGGGCGGGGGCACGCGCGGGGCGGCAAGAGCAGATTGTGATAGCGCGGAAACGGTCCGGACGAAGGCCAAGATAGGAAAAGATATCCGTCAGAATATACCATTGAAAGGCAGATGATGTGCCGAAGGGACAGAGATGGCGCTAATAATCATGAAGGCCGTCACCGTTGGGAGGAACGACCATGACTTTCCCTTTTTGGAGCCACGGCCGAAACACGTGAGTGCTCCGTTATTCTGGCTGAGGATCGACGCTAATGCTCTACAGCTTTGACGCCTCCTGTATTTCTTCCTTTTGCTTATATACGAGCTGTCCACCGCCCCGTTCGACAACTTCCCCGGGCCTTTCATGCTTCCTGCTCCCCATCGTAAGTCCTTGTCATCAAGTGCTCAGGTCTGTAGCTAACAGATTCCCTAGTTCACGGTCGTCGCTTTCCTTCGAGTGCTCAGGATACGAGAGGCGCCTTTGCTCGTGAGTTACTTGGTGTCTTCCCGCCTTGGCGGCGCTGCGTTGCCCTCCACAGATTCTCTCGACTACGCCTGGCCGCAGCATGCGCGAGGTGAGTACTTTGGTGCTTCGTTTCGGCGAGCGCCGGGGTGTCCTCGCAAAACTGTCATGCCGGCGGTGCACGGTAACGGTCATGCGTCTGTCTCGTTGACCTGCGGTTCTCGCGAGCGTTGCAGACGACATGATGTCGACCGGGGCGCAGCCTGATATCGCCTTCCTCAGATAAGTCCCGCCGATTCACTCGCCCTTCGACGTATGCTGACTCTTGCACGACGCTCTCGCCCCTTTCCCAGCGGCTGGCCCGGGCTCAGTGGTGAGTGTTCGGCCTGCGCGTGCACTCGGCGAGGATGCTGTAGTGCGGTTGTCGCGGCTGCTGCCAACACGCCATTCAGTAGCATTCGAGCAGCCGCTGCTGTGCCGGGTCGGGCATGGTAACGCTTCGCGCATCCCCGTTGACCTGCGGTTCGCGCGGACGGTGTGATGAGGTCGATGGCGACCAGGACGCGGCGTGTGCACATGAGCGAAAGATAAGTGTTTATTGAACGTTCTCAAGCCATCGACTAACTAGACTCGGTCAGGGATCTCTTGCCACGCCGCCAGCGCCCTTCGAGGCGTTGGCGGCTGGAAACAGGACGACGCTATCGTCCACCTTGCACACCGTGCCGTCGGCTGGGAGCTGCTGGCAAATGAGACGAATGTAAGTGTTGCAACGACGGTGTACTCACCGCGCCATCCTCGAAGTACTTGTTGACAATTTTGGCAGTACACGTCGACGGCTCCGCAAAGAAGGCGTGGCCGAAGAGATCCTGGATCAATAGGGTGGCGCTGTTAATGAGGAGGTCGACCATGAGCTGGGAGTTCTCCAACGGCGTGATGGGGTCCGCCTTTACATTTGTATTTGTTAGCGCGTTGCCATCAGGCGCAAGCAGAAACCTTACTGTGTTCCCAATGACGAGTATGCGATTGCTCAATTCCTTGTCCCATGGGCCCGTGTACCGCTCTACAGCGCGTACCGGCCACGCGAAGCATAGGTTGCCTGGTATGTCCCACCAACGCGGGCCAAACAGACTCGAAACGTCCTTCGAGGCCTGTACGATGGCCTCGAAGCCGTCGCGCATTGTCATATTGCCGGCGTCGACACTATCACCGCACCAGATCGCCTCGCTCTCGTATGTAGGCGTCAGGCTGGCTTCGATCTTGTACATCCGAAGGACCTGGCTTATATTCGTCGGGATGGGCTGGTTGGCTCCGAGGAGGTCTAGTGACTCGGCGTAGACGGCGGTCAGGTTGGCGAAGGCCGACCAGCTGGAGGGCGAGTACATGACTGCGTATAGGGTCTCGCGGTACTCGGCGGAGGTGAGGGTGTCGGACATGTTTGTGCCGTTGACAAGGAGATCGTGTGCAAGCTGCGAAGAGGATCAGTATACGTGGGCTTGGTTGACGCAAAAGAGCGCACGTCGAGGAGGTCTCTGATACGCTGCTCAATGTCGGCTCCTGTGTCGTTCTCAGTCTGCACGAGGGCACAGCCGCTCTTGCCACCCATCGCGCAAGCCTCAGCGAAGCCGTCGAAGACCTTGTCGGTGGCGACCAAGAAGTTGGCAAATTGCTGGGGGTAGTTCAGTCTACTTAAGCGTCTTGGGAGACGGTAGCCAGTCTACCTGAGTCGTAGGCCTATCCGCATATAAGATAGGATCTGCCAGCGTCAAGATATGGCGCGAAGAGATACAAAGATACTGACTCGCACAGCTCTGGAGAACAACACGACCGACGCGGTCCGGGAACACTGCGCACGCGCTTCAGCCTTGAGTGAAATCTACTGCTCGTGCAAGTACTTACTGTTCACGAACGTAAACCCGAGCGTAGTCCCATACGAGAATCCCCAGAAATTGATCTCCTGCACTCCCGGCTCGAGATAATCCGCCAGCGAGACCAAATCGCGCACGGCAGCCGCCGTCCCAAGGTATGGAAGGATCCCTCCACTATCCGCCGCCAGGCAGCGTTCGCCCAACCCCCCATACTTCGCCTCCATCTCGTCTACATGCGAGTAGAAGGCATCGACTTGACCGTCGTCGGTGAGATTACCTTCGATGTCGAGGCCTGTGCTTTCGAGCGTGCCAGCCAAGTATTGGATCCGTTCTTCGGTGCTGTTGAAGCAAGCGGGTGGGCCTGGGGTGGAGTGGCCGTGCGAGCCGCGGGGGTCCCAGGAGACGAGATCGTAGTGGCCGCCGATTGCGGAGATCATTGTCTGGCCGAATTCGAATATGAAGCCGACACCGGAAGCACCTGGGCCACCTAGCCAGATGTTCAATACACAGAGGTAATGACTAGTTGCGTATGATTGGAGCACACCTGGGTTTACGAAGACCGTCCCCCACCGCTCCTCTGTGGCCCGAGAGACGACGACCGCGAGCTTTGCGGTCCCCGCAGAATCGTCCGCCCAGTCGAGCGGGACTTCATAATAGCCACAGGATGTATTCCGTCCTTTGCTGACATCGCCAAATTCGGAGTCAAGCTCGCTGCACGAAAACCATTTCATCACGGCATCGCGCTAGCATGCGTTCAGAGGCTCGGGTCGGTCACCAAGTACAGGTCTTACCTACCTTGGCTTCGAGCACGTCGAGAGAGGAGGCTGCCGCGATGAGTAGACTCAGAAGGAACATGACGGACGAGAAGGGCCTCTGCATCGTAGTGGAGAGGAAGACCTCGGCCACTCGGTTTCGGTTAGCTACGGCACTTATACCTTCCTACTTACTTTGCGGCGTTAGGAGGAGGCGCTCGTAGGCTATGCCGCCAGCAAGTGCTCGACGGCAACCTGGAGTCACAGTGAGTAAGAAACTTGACAGTGCGATGTAAGATAGCAGTCGATGGACGCCTCGGCGAATCTTGCCTTTGGCATATCCTCCGACATCGGAGGTACGCACCTTGTGACTGGTCCTCTTGAAGAGGGTAGATGATCATTACAAGGGGTTGCATACACAGCGTGCCAATAGCGGTCATCGGCAGCAAGGTTCTTATCAGTGTAAGAAAGACTCGGTGTACTACATGGAGGTGTGGTATGATCTGATGGCGGGTCAGCGGAAGGCAAGGCAGGTCGAATACACTGGCACGCACCATTACTAGTTGGAGGCGGGTGAAGAAGATTTCTAACGCCCTGACTATATTCAGAGCAAACAGTCATTGCTGGTATACCAATCAATCAAGATAGATGGAAAGAAAGTGCACCCATCGACATGGTTGTCGTGACCAAGCCTTGTCCGGCACTTGCCGCGCGTATGGGCCGGTATGGCGGCATCGGTTCCGGCCACCCTTCACACGGTCACATGGGTGATGTTTTAACGCAACGCACGCTGGCCAGGCGAAGACCGATGACGAGTTGGTAGCAGACGCAATGAGTCCATTCCAAGAGAATGTGGGGCATCACATTGTTGTAAGCTAAGGAAAGTCTGTAGGCCAACGACTTTCAGCCGATTCACTGAGAGGGAGGGAAAAGCACGACGGAGTCGTCAATCTCGCACACGGTGTCGTTGTCCTCTGGGAGCTAGAAGTATGTCAACGACCATGCTTCATATCATGCATAGCCTGAGCTTACTGAGCCATCCTCAAAGTACTTGTGAACAACGTTGGCGGTGCAGGTCGACTTCTCCGCAACAGAGGCATGTCCAAAGCCATCCTGCCTAATGAGTACAGCGCTTTCTCCAAGCAGATCGGCCATAAGCTGAGCGTTCTTGAACGGGGTGACCGGGTCCGCCTGTAAATGAGAAACATTAGCAAGCTACCCCATCCACGAGCCAGCCCAGCTCACCGTATTCCCAATAACAAGCACCCGATTCTTCAGCTTATTATCCCACGGCCCCGTATAGCGCTCCACAGCCCTCGCCGGCCACGCGAAACAAAGCACACCCGGAATATCCCACCACTTCGGGCCAAAGAACGGCGACACATTCTCCGACGCCTGCACGATCGCATCAAATCCATCCCGCATCGTCATGTTCCCCGCGTCCACGCCGTCGCCGCACCAGATTGCCGGGCCCTCGTACGTGAGGGAGGAGTTGCGCTTCAAGGGTGCGAGTTGTGAAGCAAGGTCGGCGGGGACGGTGGCGTTGGCGGAGAGGGCCTGGAGCGATTGGCCGTAGGATGCGGCGAGGGCGGCGAATTTGCCCCAGTTGGTGGGGCTGTAGAGGGCGGAGAGGATCTGGCCGCGGAATTCGGCGGAGGTGAGGGTTTGGGTCATGTCGGCGCCGGACTCGACGAGGTCGTGGGCTTGCTGTGAGAGGTGAGTCCTTCAATTTGAGTCCCCTGAACAAAGCGTAGATGAAGGCTTACGTCGAGGAAACCCTGGATGCGCGCCTTGATGTCGGCGCCGGTTTCGATGCCGGTCTGAACGAGCTGGCAACCGTCCTTGCCGGCCTTGGCGCAGCCGTCGGTAAACCCAGCGAGTGCGGCGTCGGTGGTGTTGAGGTTGTTAGCGTAATGCTGGAGAAAGTCAGAAGTCCAGCCCTCAGGTTCAAGTAGTAGACGAACCCACTTCGGGCGTGGGCTTGTCGTAGTAGAGGATGGGATCTCAAAACAAAGTCATCAGTCCTACCCATCAGTGCAGATCAAGGTGTCCCTCACCTACGCAGCCATCGAGAATAACACGGCCAACGCGATCAGGGAACACTAGCAACATATGATCAGTCTACAAATGGGCGCACACGAACGATGAAGACGCACTGTTCACGAAGGTCATGCCAAGAAGGGAGCCGTACGAGAAACCCCAATAGTTGATCTCCTGCACCCCGGGGTCGAGATAGTCTGCCATCGCCACCATATCGCGAACCGTCGCCGCCGTCCCAATATATGGCAGTATATTCCCACTCTCAGCCTCCGCGCACCTCTGACCCAGCGCGCGGTACTTCGCCTCCATCTCGTCGACATGGCTATAAAACTCATCGACCTGCCCATCGTCGGTGAGCTTGCCCTTGATGTCGAGTCCCGTAGCCTCGAGCGTGCCGGCAAAGAATTGCGCGAGCTCGTCGGAGCTGTTGAAGCAGGGTGGCGGCTGGGGGTCGGAGTGGCCGCGACCGCCGCGCGTGTCCCAGGAGACAAGGTCGTAGTGGCCGCCGATGGTGGCGCTGACGTTCGGGCCGTACTCGAAGATGAAGCCCACACCGGACTCGCCGGGGCCGCCTGAACAGTTCTGAGTAACTGTGTGCGTGCGACTCGGAGTTGGGAAAACTAACCTGGATTACCGAAGACGGTGCCCCAGCGTTCTTTCGTAGCAGGGAACTTAGCTACGGCCAGCTTCGCTGTCCCGACCGATTCGTTTGCCCAGTCGAGGGGGACCTCGTAGAAGCCGCAGACGACATTGGTGAGGTTGTATGCATTGTACGAAGAGTCGAGATCGCCGCACGAGAACCAGTCGATGGTAGAATTACGCTGGATTCCAGATCAGTCAGTCTCAAAAGCTTGTTCACTACAGTCTGGATTCAACGCACCTTAGAAAATGAGTGACTAGAAGCACGGGTTGTGGCGATGAGAGCAGCCGCGGTGAGCACCGCAAATGAAATCCCCATCGTACGGCGGCAGGTGAAAGAGTATGAAGAAAAGAGATAGATGAAATCGTGCACATTTTGATCGCTTTATATGCCCTCCTCGCATAGCTTTCTCCTCACCCAAATTAGACGCTGGCCTACCATCGCGGTCGCCTCTTGCCGCCGCGCTTGTATTGCCGCAGCACACGAGCGCTCGACGAGGGCGCATGATGTGAACATGTCTCCCAGCATGGACTCAGAGTGGGTCACAGTCCAATGCTCCGTGAGAATCGTGGGAGGCGGGAGGTAAACTGAGGTGACCGCTAGACGTTGGTTACCATATAGATGTTGTACGGATGTCGCATATCCCCGAGTCGGGGGGGCTTTAGGCGAAGGCGGCAATCCCTCCATTGAGCAGTGATGACAGCGTCGATTCACGAAGTCGACGCAACAATTGTGCTAGCCTTGCCGCCTTCCGTCTCTCGAGGAAACCTGACGATTATAAGCGACGTGCATGTGTGTGCATGACGGTCAGAAGCAAAAAGCGAGGACATTTGTGGCAACTTGTGATCCTCTCATCAATCGGAGCAACAGATGTCAGCAAGGACAAACAAGCGTAAGTGTACGTCAACAGGTCGCGTCCATAAAGGTTGCTTCCGCCCACTACTTCTTCGAGCTTAGTGAGTCAGCTCTCCTGGCGAGAGTAAGCCCATAAACATGCATATCCTCGGAAGCTGGACAGGAACTCGGTCGTGAAGCGAGAACCCTCATCCGCCCGAATCCTCAACATCTAGATTGAGCGGGCCCTTTAACGGACGGTTGCCAAACAACGATGGTCCAAACCGTGGTCATCATTGGCGGAGGTACGCTGATTTTCTCAGAAATCATTGACGCGCTCTGAAGATTGTCAGGCCCCAGTGGCCTAGTCACCCTGAAGACCTTGCTCGAGAACAGGACAGACGAGTTTCCTTTTGACCCTATTTTGCTCGAGCAGGAGGACGATATCGGCGGGACCTTCCGGTATCGCTCTTACGAGGTACGCATTGCTGTACATTCTGAATTGGTCATCAAGGCTTGACTGTTCGTCAGAACTCCAACCTCGTCTCTTCGAAGCAATTGACTTGCTTCTCTGACTTTCGTATGCCTCTCACGCACCCTGACCATCTAACTCTGGATGTGAGTAGAACATGGAGCTTTGCGTGTTAATTTTCAACGAGCGTTCCGACAGGAATACGTGCAGTACCTGCGAGACTACTGCGACAACTTCGACCTATGGCACAAGATACACGTACGATCCCGCGTCGTCAAAATAGCCCGCAACCCATCCGGAGGACACATCGTGTCGTACATGTGACAAGACGCGGACGGCAAATGGGATTCCGATTGTAAGCTCTCGTACGTCGTGTCGCGAACAAGCACCCTAAGTAAAACTCCCTTAGCGCTCAAGACCATCAAGGCGTCCTACATCGCCGTCTGCTCCGGCCTGCACGTCCTTCCAGAGATTCCCAAGATACCTGGAATCGAGCATGTCCTCAAGCCCAAGCAAGGCCGGCCACAGCCAGCAGTCTACCACTCGCATGAGTACAAGTCGCGAGATCAGCTCGCCGGAAGGCGCGTCATGATACTGGGAACTGGCGAGACTGGTATGGACCTCGCCTACGAAGCGGCGAAAGCTGGTGCAGAGGAGGTCGTTTTGTGCTCTCGTGGAGGGTAAGTTCTTGGAGTATATATGATCGCTTAGAGACAAGCTGAAAGTGTCGCAAAGGTTCTTGTCCTTCCCTAAGGCATTGGTACGCTGGATTGCACAGCAACCCAAAGTTTTGAGCTGACTTTGTTAGAACGACTTCGAGCTATTTGGCTTCAAGTTCGACTCGCCGACGCCTATCCCCATCGACTCCCTCATCACCAACCTCGCTGAGACGGCGTACGTCGTAAGTGCTCTTTCGCTTTGCTTCCTCTCCTGCGCTAATCGCTTTGCATCTTAGCATCCATGGGTGGCAGCATCGCATATACGGTGGTTGTACGTCCTGGATACTCGCCTGCTGCAGTTTGTGGCTGACCCAAAGACAGCATCTCGGACTTCGTCATAAAGCGCGTGCTTTGGCTATTGACAGGGACTCAAGCGGGCTGTAACCAGTGGGTATGTTGGATTCGCAACATTCTTTTGAAGCCAGCAACTGAATTACCGGAAGGTAGGCGAGCTTGAGCCTGCACGCTTGGGACGAGCGTATGTTTTCCTCAACAAGGTCAGGTCTCTTTCATACATGCTCTGCATCACTCACCATCCCAATCCGTCCTCGCCGTCCTTCTCCTTGCTAACCCTCCTCTTCAGTCCCACAAAGCCATGCCCTACATCAACCGCCCCTACCGCAAACGCTCCAAGTACCTCGACTACCTCTCCCGCTACATCGACCCGCCCGAGGACTCGCCGCCCGCCACGAACTTCACCGTCGACCTCGCGCCCTTCCCCGAGCGCTTCCTACCCAATGGACGCGCAATATATCCTTACATCCCGCATCGAAAGGACTCGATCAGGACGGCTGACCGCGATGTCCGGCCGGACACGGTGATCTTCGCGACAGGGTATCGGCAGGAGTTCAAGTTCTTCGATAAGGAGGGAGGGTATGCGACGGCGGGGGAGGCAGATGTGAGGAATGTGGTGAAGGAGGGGGATGAGTCGGTGGCGTTTATTGGGTTTGTGAGGCCGGGTGTGGGTGAGTGGATTCCTCGTTCTCTCACTGAACGTCCATTGTCGGGGCTTGGGTAGTACCACTGCCATTTGCCCTTACTGACATGTGCTCCTCACAGGCGCCATCCCTCCCATTGCCGAGATGCAGGTCTTCTTCTGGATCGCTCTCATCAAGGGGCAGGTGCGCAAGCCGCTCCCGCCGCCACACTACCACCTGCTCGTCAAGGATACGGCACGCATCAAGTATGGCGTGGACCACTCGACGTATATGAGTACGCTGGCGAAGGATATAGGTGCTGCGCCGGGCCTGTGGGAACTCTGGAGGGAGTACGGCACGCATGTGCTGGTTTGTTACTGGTGAGTGTTGATGACTGTCTGTCTGATGGCTCGTGAGATGGATGTTGGGTATAGAAGCTGACTGATTTGGTCTTGCAGCTTCGGCGCCGCCTTTACGTCGTTCTACCGCCTTGTGGGCCCGTACAAGTCAGCTTCCGCACCCGCTGTCATCAAGACGGAGATATGGGACACGATTACCAGGAGAGGTTTGCTGGGCAATTTCTTCATGGGTTTGATCCCGATGGTGTTCTACTTGACTATCAACGCCTCGGCTTTCGTTGTGGGAAAGGTTTGGGAGGCACTGGGTGGGCGTGTCGAGTAACAACGCTGTTCAAGCATGTACTTATACGCATACGACGGACTGTAGTAGAGCATACACAGATGATAGAAGACAAGCACAATCATGCCTTCTTCCCCTGCTTCCGCATCCGCTTGCCCACACTCTTGGCCGCCAGCTCGAAGCGCGTCTTCCGCTTCTTCCCTGGGCGCTCGCCTTCGTCGTCGTCCGCCAAGTCCTCCCTCCTCGCGCGGCTCCTCTCCAACAAGCTACGCTTCTTGCCCCTCTGCCTGAGCTCCTCATACGCATCGCCCGCGCCGCCCACGCGCTCCGCGTCCTTGAGCACGTCCCCGAACTCATCCTCCAGACCGCCCCGTCGCCGGTTCTTCCCTCCGCGCCGCGGGTCGCTCAGGTCCGCGCCAAGCGCCATGTCCTCCTCGTCCCGCACGCGGCGCAGCGCATCGCGCTTCTTCATCACCACGCGCGTGAAGTTCTCCTCTTCGTAGTTCGTGAGGCGGTTGAGGTACCACGCGCGCGCGGACTGCAATGAGGGCGTCGTGCCCAACCCCGACGTGGACTCGGCGTGCGGCTGCGCGGGGTCGGCGAGGGCGCGGAGCGCGGTGGGCGGGGGGAGGGCGGTGCGCTTGGACGCGCGCTTTTCTTTGGAGGTGGTAGTGGGGTTGTAGGGCATGGGGGCGAGGCGGGGCGGGCGGTAGATCTTGTCCTTGTCGCCGGAGGAGGAGGCTTTGGAGGCGACGGATTCGGCATCCGAGTCGTCGTCCTGGGCGTCGACGAGGTTTGAAGGGTTGGGGCGGAAGGCGAGGGGGTCTGCGAGATGAGTGAGTGGTGTTTTGAGAGGGCCTCGGGAGAGACATACCATCGGCGACATTGGTGCTCTTCTCGGGCTCTTCCGCGAGACGAACGAGCTTCTCGATCTGATAGCGCATGCGACCTTCGAGGATGTTGATCTTTTCCAGAGCTATACGTCCCTCGATCATAGAGTCGACCAGGTCGCCAGGCTCGCTGCCACGCGATGAGCGCTCCGCAGAGCTATACGGCTCCGCGGGCTGGGTACGACCGGTAAGGGAATGTCCAACGACGCGACGCGCGCTGACAAGCGCCAGTGATTGCATGTAGGTAAGCATGATGTGGTGCTTGAGGGATAGGAGGGAAATTCCGTCCTTGCAATCTAGTCGATCATCGCTACGAGCTGGAATGAGTTGAGGAACGCAAAGGTGACGAGATGCTATAGACACTCACTCGTTTCGCAGAGAACCTATAAGCTCCCTTACAGAGGCCATGCTCGACTTCATCTCCTCGAGGTGCTTGAGGACATCCTCCGATGTCATGGTCTGGTCGAGAAGTTAGCACAAAATACAAGGGGGACAACAGCGATGAAGAAGGATCAGTTAACGGGTTTCTAAGCCGCCGCTCATAAGAGCGTAGTGCATATCGCTCATGAATCTTCGGAGCCCAGTGCGTTTCATCCTTTGAGAGAAAATGGAGCCCTACTCACCGTCGCCGTCGTCGCCGCCATCGTCGTTGAACGCAGGCTTGTGATCAAATTTTTGGGAAGCAGTAAGGTTGCACCGCCACCTCCGCACGTGGGAAGGAACCGCCCATTGTTCTGATTCCGGTGCGCTGATCTCTGGTGCCGCATACAGATCTTGACTCCTACCATCGCCAACTTTCGTTTTCACGGACACTATCATCTACATTTCACGACTTCTAAGATATGGGTACGGCGTACACTGCGAAGGGCAAGGCCCTCAGCCTCTTCCAGAAGGTGGAAAGGCTCTTTGAGGTGCGTCGTGCAGTGCCTTCTGCTCGCCGACCCTGACAGCGAACAGAAGGACAAAGGCTCCGAGCCGACGTTGAATGAGGCGCCGCGACCATCCAATGCCTCGCGGCCGTCCAACGCGTCGCGCCCTTCTCGCCCAGAGAGCTCGAAGCCGGCGAGCGGGGACAACCTCGCTGAGAGCATGGACGCGCTCAACTTGGGTAACGCAGGCCCGCCCGGCCGCCGACCGCTGGGCCCGCGCACTCAGTACCCCGCTGGCCCTCAGTACGACCCCCAGGCCGCCCCTCCGCCACCGCAGCCCGAGGCACCCCCACGCGTCGAACACGCGTACGCGCCACCCCCGCCCATGCTCATGAGCATGCCCGTACCCCAGCACGTCCAGCCGCCTCACGCCAACTCCGCGCCAACCATCTATCCCTACGCCCATGCCCCGCCACCCACCAGTGGACCAGGACCCCTACCGCGACCGCCTGCGATGCCAGCGCCCTACGCGACGTCGCAGCCGAATCCGTATGCGTACGGGCAGCCCGCGACGCAACAATCTCTGACCATGCAGCACGCGATGCAGCAGCCGCAGTCTCGGCCCAAACCCTATCCGTACGCATACGCACCTGGCCACCGCCCCGCCGCCTCGACGTCTCTCCTTCCCAACCCTTCGCCTGCCCCGCTCGGCACGCCCTCACCTGCGGGAACCCCATCACCTGGTCAGCATGCGAACGGGCACCCCGCGACGCCAGTGCGGCCCTCGGGTAATGCGCAGGGATCTGCGACCCCGCCTGTCAAGAAGAAATCGCCAGGAAGTAAGCCCAACCGCCCGCGCGCATCATCAGAGCCTCCGGAGGACTCGAAGCCCAAGAAGGGTGCGGCGTCGGGGAGTCAGGTGCAGTGCTCTGGAGTAACGAAGGCTGGGGCGCGGTGCACGCGGATGGTGAAGTCGGGGCCCGCGCTGGCGTCGATGAGAGGCTCGGGATCGTCGGAGGATGACGACGAGGAGGTCCTGCGGTTTTGTTTCCAGCACTCGAAGGAGGTGCTTCAGCCAACAGGGTTCTATGCAAGGAAGAATGGGACGTGGGTCGATTTCAAAGGTGATTTCCCCTCAGTCCAGGTTTAACTGCCCAAACTTAACCTACATCCTTAGACTGGATCCCCGAATACCTCGAACCGGACACGAAAGTCGCCCTCCGCGCCGAGATGGAGAAGTCGCGCACGCTCTCAGACGAGCCAGGCTACATATACACCTTCGAGATTCGGGACCCCAACTCCCCGTCGACGATCAAGCTGAAGGTCGGCCGCGCGGTGAACCTGAACAAGCGCATCGACCAGTGGGGCAAGCAGTGCTCGAGCAAGGAGCAGGTGCTGCGCGGGTGGTATCCTGGGATTGTGGAGCCGGATGACTCGGGTGCGTGCGCAGAGTCGCTACGTATCTTCGTTATGAGGACCTGGAAATGCTAATTGTCGCTCGACAGACCACCCCGTCCCCGACGGCGCCGTCTCCCTCATGAAGGGGCGCGTACGGCCGGGCGCCAAGGGCGCCTGGTGCCACCGCCTCGAGCGGCTCATTCACCTGGAACTCGCCGATCTCGCGCTCGGGCAAGCCTACCTTGACCACCATTGGCCGAACGTCGACAAGCCTACGGGTAATGCCGTAGGCGCAAATGGGATGGGCAACGGCGGTGGGAAGTGCGCGGATTGTGAGTGTCTTTTTTCTGGTTCGGACAGCTGGATTGCGAGGCAGGGCTGGTCTCCAGGACGAAGAAGCGATTTGGGCGCCCGGGAAGTCTTTGCTGACCAGATTCGACTAAATAGGCGGGCAAATTCACAAGGAGATCTTCGAGTTTGTACGTGTGCGGAAGGGGAAGTACAAGGGAAAGGAGTGGGAGAGTATCGTGAAGCCCGTCATTGAGAAGTGGGGCGCTTTTGTGGATGCGTATGTGTGAGATTGTTTTCTCTGGAGTATGATTGTCATCGTGGTGCGGACTTCGACTATGGCGCGGCGGGACTGCTTCGGAGGACGGTTCGGTGTTTCAGCATGATATTGCGGACATATAGCACATATTTAGTCTATGTATTAATATAGTCATATAACATCGCGAGCAGATTGCTCTCCCTTACGAGGCTGAAGTTCAACCGTTAGCGTTACCGTGACACTGTGTCAGGTGCATGTTCGGCCGTTGCCGTGTCCCGTTGCGACACCCCTTGAACTTTACAAGTCGCCATCTTGCGCTCATGCACGCCGCTCTCAAGATCCCAGAAGTGGTCTCCATCATCTGCGACTACATAGCAGGCCTGGAATACCACGCCTGGCGACATCGTGGGCTGGTCAACTTTGCCCTGACATGCCGGGCATTCCTCGAACCCAGTCTCAAGGCGTTGTGGGAGGAGTTGCCGAGCCTTGTCCCGTTGTTCTTCAGCCTTCCGTCCGACGTCTACGAGATTACAAGGCCCGAAGGCAGCTCTGGCGCCTCTAAGCGGCGGTTGGTAGTAAGCGTTGTCTCGCCCGCACAGCATGGTTTTCCAGGCGCTCACCATTGTCTTCTTCAGAAACTCCTCCGGGCTCCCACTCCTAACGAGTGGACCCGCGTCCTGCATCACACTCCCAGAGTCAAATGCATGGATTACGCTGGTGCAGATCCCTATCCATACGAGATTGAGCCGGCTTGCCTCGAGGCTCTTGCGCTAGCATTCCCGGGAAGGGTCTTACTGCCCAACGCACGCATCGTCTACATCAGGGATTCGATGTTCGAAGCGTCCCTTGTCTTCACTCGCCTTCTTATCGGCCCTTCCTTGACCGAAATCGGCTTTGACTGGTCCGAGAAGCACGGCTCCCTGGTGACCGCGTCCATCATCTCATTGCTCGGGGCCAGGTGCAAACCCACCATCGTCAAACTTGGCCAGTTCGGCGGCTCCTCCAACATCTCTGTGGCCTTCCTCAAAATCCTGCATACCGTCATCTCGGAATGGCCGCAACTCAAGGAGCTGTACGTGCCGTGCATGCTGACGGAGACACTGCGCCGCCTAGCCACATTTCCTAATCTGGAGAAACTGGACGTCAGCACTTTGGGAATGCGCCTACAATGTCTGCTCGGCGAGCTCCCTCCGGTGGATGATATCGAGCATGGGTTTCCCGCGCTACAATCCATTCTGTTGATGAATGTGTCCCCGGAATCCGCTGAATGGGCGCTGAGCATGATGTCTCGCAGCCCCGTCCAATCCCTAACCCTCCAAATCGACGCGCCCGCGCCTGTCCAAAAGTGGCGACCCATCTTTCGTCGTGTCAGCGCCTGGGAGAGCCAGCAAGATGGCCCGATGGACCTATACCTCAGCGAGTACGAGCTACGAACCCGCGAGGAGCTAGCTGAGAGCGAGGAGACGCTGGAACCGGTCACCCTGGATGACCTCGAGCCGCTCTTCCGCCTGCGGAACGTCACCACGCTCACCCTCGAGATACAATGGCTGATAATCAGCGACGCCATGCTGGCCAAGATAGCGACGACCTGGCCAACGCTGGAGAGCCTCTATCTCGAGGATGTCAACCCCAAGCTCGAGGGCGCTCATCTCACCCTGGCCGGCCTCGCCGTCCTCCCGCGAATGTGCCCACGGCTGAAACATCTGGGAGCTCTCCCTCTCGACACCTCCGATGTGCCCTCAGAACCCTACGGGTCTCTGCCCGCGGGCGGCATGGTCTGTCCGCTCGTCGAGTCTCTCAGCGTCGCGAGCTCGCCGGCGCCGCAGAATCCGGGATCGGTCGCGCGGTTCCTGTCCTTCATGTTCCCCAATCTGGACAAGATACGCGCGTCCGCTCAGAACCGTGATGCTTGGAAACTGGTGCAGGACTTGCTGTCTCATATGCGGCAGGCCCGGGCGGAGGGCTTTGTGTATGGGCACGCGATGGCGCTGGCGAACATACAGCCTCCTGAGGGCGAGAGGCCGAAGGAGTAGCGTTATCAGTATGGACTATTTGCCGGATAGTACCTCGTAGGTGCGTTGGACATCCTCTCAGATTTTTTGTCCTATCTAACATCTTCATCACGTTGTAGGTGATACACATTGGCATAGAGGAAAGCTCGATGATACATCATTCTTTCGCATCAATAGACCTGAGAGGACCTGCAACGGCATCCGGACCGGCAGTCCCATGCGTGCCTTGCCCGACGATGTCATGTTCTCACTTTCCGTCGAGCGCGCCCTGCGAACCGTCACGAGAACTCAGGAAGGTGTCGCCAACCGTCCTTCCACTGTTCAGACTCACGCAAGTCTGTAACGGGTGGCGCCATACATATTATGCCGTGGTGGTGGTGGAAGCTCCCTCAGTCGTGGAGGTCGTTGAACGTGATCTCGGCGCGCCTTGAGCAACGACGGGGCGATGGATACATGATCGTACAATCCACTCGAGGGTGCCCAATTCGGCTACGTCGATCTCTTCACATAAAAGTCAAATACTACATGAAGATATCCCCGTATGTGATACGCTTTGTCGGGCTTTATCGCAACTCACTGTCGTTGAAATGGCTAATATCTGATATCAACGTTCATGTCTCGTGTCAGTCACGTGACTGGCTCGTGGCAATTGATGGTCGCACGCGGCTCAGATGTCAGCGCGTTTCTGACTCCTTGACCTCATCGTTCAGAACACGTCGATGCCGACCGCTGTAGTGCCGCTGACCGCACTCTCTTTTAGCAAAGACATTGACTCCATACCGGTGGTAGAACGCACTCTAGTCACCTTCGACGAGGCCGTGGAGTTTCAAGTGGTGAGTTCCCGATAATCTGAGTGGCATGGACATGATGCTCATCGTCGCAAGATATGGACGCTAGAGTGGTGCTGGGGCGTTGAGAGAGGAGGGATACCTCTTAAGAGTCCGCTGAATAGTATGGAATGTGAGTTCTGTATCTCAGTCAGCGACCTTGCCTGACCGTGTTCACATATGTAGTACGCGCCGACATGGCTAAGTCCTTTGATGAGGAGGACTGGACGCTTATGCCGACAAGGAAGACTCTCAGAGCTATGTCGCACCTGCTGCGTCATAACGCTCGAGCAAATGCGCGCTCGCGACGGAACGCTATAGAGGTGTGTACTCATCTGGCTCGCCACCCTTCTCACGCTAACTCCCAAATCAGGAATTCCGTTCAGAAAAATGCAGATACAAGCTCAAATTCATCGGTCATCGCGAGCCGGGCGATGAGCCAACGATTTACGCTGCCATTGGAGACGCGGAACCCGTGGCCTACAAATATCCCTTCAAGGATCTGAGAATTTGTTCTTGCGCGCATCCCTTCATCGTCGTATACAGGGCGCATCTCATAGCAACGATCCGGCATCATGGCTGGAACGAAAAAGCGCTCGAATCACTGCATGGCACCACCTTGAAGATCAGCATGCGTTGGCGCGAAACGCCACCAGCCGAGTTCAAATACGGCCCCGCCTTTCCACCCGAGCACTGTCATCCTGGCAGCATAGCGGATTCTGTCAACGGCTCGTCGCCTCCAAAACGCGGGTCTTCTTATCGTCCAAACGACGTCGCTCCCGCGGATGCGCCCTGCCCGCCCTCTGAATCACACCCCGTCTCGTCACCGCGCAAGCGCAAGCGCGAAGCCAGTGAAGCGGAGGTGGACCTTGAGGCGCCACCCAGACTGTGCGCTCAAGCTCTGGGGTCTTCGACTCTGGCGATCCTCTACGCCGACCGTACTGTGGTCAAGTCATGGCTGGACATGGTCGAGCCTGGCGACATCGACTATCGCTGCACATCCGACTCTGAGACATCGGAAGCGGATACTGCTCTAGCAGAATACATGCAGGAGACCTCGCGCGATCCAAAGGAGGTCATGCGTACCGGGTGGCGTCCGCTCAAGATTTCTCGACCTTTGGGACAGGAGCGTGATATGTCGCGCTGGACCAGTTCGATGGCGGCGGCGTGGGTTGCTGGTGTCATGATTTGGGGGCATTACGATCACGGAGGCTCATAGGCAGGCTGTGGGCATGGTCATACACGAAGCTCGAGATCATGATCACCTACCTATAGTACTCACTCTCTTACCGTGTCACTGGCACTGTGTTTTTCCCCCGTTACAGTAAACGCTAGTAATTCGTAGAGTTCCCCATTGGGAGCGAAAACCATCAGAGGCGGCACTATACCACGTTCACGCAGTCCCGTATTTTGGTTGAGTAACTTATGTTGCGAGGCTCGATGCCAGGACTGGAGCAAACAAAGAGCAAAGTGAACCGTGACGAGTTGCGTGACGTTTTTCGTGTCGCGCGACATGACGCGTGATCGTCCTTTTCCTGAACTTCCACTGGTCCCCCATTTCCACTGCACTGACAAGTTCATCGAGACCTCGACTTCAGTTCCCACCTACCTCGTCAAGCTGCTCTACGGCCCTCAAAAGACTTTACATTGCATGACCGACTTTTCAGTTTCTTCCCTGGCCTGCCACTAGCTCCCTCGACGCCTCCTCGGTCCCCCTGACGGCGGTCTTCCTGTGCAGCAACTTGACTGAAAGATCCGTTGTCTGCTCAAACGAGGGCAGGGATTACCAGTTCGTGAACGGCGCACTTCAATCGCAGCGAAGCAGTGCTTGCTATTGAGCAGACATGGACCTTAGAGTGGTACTGGAGCCCCTCCATGGGCGCCCTCCCAATCAAAAGTAGGCTCGATAGTTTTGAAAGTGAGCAGCTCGCAATGCAACTGTTTGTAGCTGACGTCTCGCACCTTTTCTCCCTACCTCGTGACGCATTCCCCTTACTGGAGCCCTTACACCTCCGGATACACAAAGACGAGGGCTGAGCAGAGAAGCTCGACAACGCTCCATCTATCGTTGCAATCTCTGAGTCAACGCGGCTGTGTCTCGAGGATTGTATTCCCGACTTCTTCACGCATCTTTATCAGACCAGCCTGACTGACGTGAACCTGAGCTTGTGTGAGCCCATTCCAAGTCAGCTCGTCTTAGGCCAATGCACCCATCTCGAGCGCCTACACCTCAATTTTCGTTGAATCTTCGACCGCCTCCGACCGCCTTTCCAACAACGATTTAACCTCGTCACACTGGACCAATCGAAGTTCCTGTCGATGCGCGGGACGAAATGTTATGGTCTAGCGCAGAAGCTCAGTACAATCTCGAATCTTGCTCCGATGCAAGCGATGTATCTGCTTCTCAAATTCTGTCCTTCTTTGAACAGGTGCCTCAAAGATCCGCCTTCGCACCGGACAGGGTCAGAAGCTTCAAGAGCGCGAGCACCGGTGCGGACTTGTAAACATCGCTGTTGCGCCGCCTCCCGCTGCTCAAGCGGCTCACGCTTGTCTATGTCCTGTCCCAGAGCCTATGCTTCAGGTCATCCTCGAAACGTTGCCTCTGTTGCCGAGGGTGGCGATCCATAACTTATTCTGCGCATTGAATAAGTAACACAGTCCAAGCTACATGGAATAAGTACGCTGCGATCCCAGTCGAGTATCATACTTTGTGCCACATCAACATACGTAGAGCTGCCACACGCAGTCAAATAGATGCAGAGTCCGCTCCGCTCCCCCCTCGCACTGCCGCTATAGTCACCTCTGTACATAAGCGTCCGCGAGAGGCCAGCGCCGGACGCGTTGTTTGTTGGTTCGTTGGTTGGTTGATAGGGAGGTAGGATCCGCCCTCCAAGTCGTCATGCCCCACCCAAAGTCGACCAAGCCGCCAGTCGAAGTCGAAGTTCGGGCACGAAGAATCGAGGTTCGGGCACGACAGAATCGAAGTCGAGGTCGAGGTCAAGGAGGATGTCAGAACAGTCGAGGTCGGAGCAGACCAGGATGAGGCAGGGATGCCGCCGCTCATCCACGCGTGAAGTATGCCTTCGCGCCGTGTGTTGCGAGCTCGCCCTTCGCCTTCTCCATCGTGTGGCCCGCGGCCTTGTGGTGCATCCAGATCTGGAAAGAGCGTCAGCGGGAGCTCGGCAAGGGTGGATTGCCCAATCGGAGCCAGTGACAAGGGTGTCCTCCGAAAGAGGTCTTGTATCGAAAGGAGATCACCAATGCCGACTGCAAGATTCTTGCCCAGTCCACAGATATCCCTCCACCATTCTTCCTGCCACCGACGGCCCGAGAACATCATGCTCTGCCACAATTGCCCCACCACAACCAACGATACGGGCCACCAGTCAACAATACCCCACCACACCCAACAATGTCCTCCTCCAACACACAAATATCCTGACGATCACAGAAATAGCACCCACCTCCCGATAATAGTACGCGTTCCCCGCGCCCTGCACGACCCAGCCGACGGTCGCGATGGTGCCGAGGATGCCAGCGACGATGTGCCCGCCGCCGTACATCTTGATGGTCTGCACGAGGCCGGCGGAGCCGGTGCTGGGAGAGGTGGGGGTGAGTGTGGGTGGATGGTGGGGGGTGGAGGAAGGGAGGGGAGACAGGGAGTGGATGTGGATGTGGACGGATGGATGTAGTAAGGGAAGACTCATGCAAACGAAGGGGAGGTGCCATAGGGGGGCGATATGATAGATCATGGAGTGGGTGTAAAGAGGAAGCATAGCGGTGCTTCGAAGCTCACCTCGGGATGCCAATTATCCTGCGAGGAGGTTAGCGAGACGGACGCAGAGGCAGGAGAGATGGACGCACATGTAGGCACTGTACAACAGGTGGAATCCGCAGAAGATAAAGTACATGTCTGAGATGGCGTCAGCACAAAGAACCACCGCCGCATTGACCTGGTACTCACAATAATACAGAGCCTGCTCCTTCATATACCCATTGTATATTGGGCTGGGAAGGACCGCACGTCAGTCCAACCCTTCGCATCGCCATACCATCCGCAGCACGCACCGGTACCAGAGCAAGAACGAGAATATTGTGATCGTGAAGCAGTAGCTGCGATTCATGGTCAGCGAGCGCAGACAGCCACGTCAATCAGAGGTCTGCGCACCCAATGCTAGCGCCGAGGTCAGCTCCCCCATCGGACGAGCCAGCGACCAGGACGAAGATGCATGCGACGAAGTTGATGATGAGGGTGCCGAAGAGGACGAGCCAGAGCTGGTACAGTCGCGTGATGAGCTGTTGCGAGGCCTCCGGAATCTCTTCCTTGATGGAGTGGAAGATGAGGGGGTAGACTGTGCGGTGGGGGACGGCGAGGGGAATATGAGAGGGAGGTAATGCGGTCAGTCCACATCGCAGACATAGTCGTCACAACACGCACAGAATGGCCAGTTGTTCCGCCCATGGACGCGTATGTGCTCCGCCTTCTGATTGAGCTCGGCCTCCCTGCGCTCGAGGTCGCGTTCCCGCGCGCTCAGCTCCTGCAGCCGCGCCTGCCGCTCCGCCTCCTGCTGCGCCTCCGGGTCATCGAACGGGTTCGCGTCAAGCGAGTGCGTCGAGGCAAACGGGTTCTCGTTGCTGTAAGCCGCTGTCGCATCGCATGCCGATTAGCACCCTCCCCTCATCGGTTCACCCGCCGCCACACGCACCCATGTGTTATGTACGCCCGGCGTCGTCGAAGAATGTGTCCTGGCGGAGGCGGGAAGGGCGGGTTCGGTGGCAAAGCGCGGCGGCGGGTGATGACTAAGCGTGCCTGTGCGGGCCGGGGCCCGGAAAGTTGGACTTGGTGGTGAAAATTCGGGTGCGCGAAGATTATTTTCTTGCTCTTGGCCCTCGTCGTCGACCGCGCGGGCTTTCCGCATTGTTCAGCCGCCAGTCCATCTTGGGGGAGGAAAGGAGCGGAAGATGAAGGAGGGTGACAGTCCTGTCCTCCGAAATCACATCCCTTACTACACCTCGAACGTGTGCGATTACGAGGCATCATGCTGGGTCCTCGAGCTGCCTCGAAGTTCAATAGACGTTGTTCCTTCGAGCATGATGGCAGGCGCGAGGCAGAGAGAGCCAAGGGAAAGCATCGTCTGAATGGACGCGAGGCAAGGTAGATGCGGGCATGTCATCGTACGTCTGAGGTGTACCTAATGCGGACTTGAACATGCCAGCTCCTTGTCAGTGTTGTTCACCTTTCCTGGTTGAGAAACTGTTGAGAATGGGTCAAGCACACTGTATACTGATCCTTGCGAAGAGATGAAGGGGAACTGCAATTGTCAGTCCAAGTAGGGAAGGAGGACAATGGCATGAATGGCGTTGTTCGCCACAAATGGGCATGGCAGGCCGTACGTGACGGTTCGTGGCCGCAGCTTGTTGGCGAGCAGCACGATGGCAACGATCAAAACGCCCGCGCTACAAGCGAACACCATGGAAATGAGGCCGAACCGCGGACAAGCTGGCTTGGCTGCCAGCGCATCGTGTTGAAGTTCGAGTTGAACTTGAAGAGACGTCGAGATGATTCAAGGGTAGGAAGCCGAGGAGAGGGCGAACCCGCCTCTTCGCGAGGTTGCCATCGTCGGCACATGCGCGCGCTGTCAAGGGCATCGCTGAGCATCGGGGGAGGCACGCCGGGGTGGCGCTGCGGACGGTGCGGGACCTGTGCGGAGTCGAAGTTTTCGAGGGTGAGCATCCCCTTCCGGGCGAATTACAATGGCGGTGCCGGCGATCGGCCGGCGCCGAGAATATATAAAGCGCGCGCCAGTTCGGTTTGTTCGTTCCTCGTTTCTCTCCCCGCGCTCATTACCGTTCTTCGGACGTCCCGCGCTCTTCTCGCCTTTGCAGCGTGCGTGCCCTCTTCCTGGAATTCTACAGAGCACTTACGTCCCCCCAGCAGCGGTTCATTCCTTCTTTAAATCCTGCACATCCCGACTCGCCTGTAGTCGCGCCCTCCTTCACTGTCACTTGACCGAGAACCCGCTTTGCTCATTTGCGCCATGTACGCTGCTACCTTCGTCGCTGCTCTCGCCACGCTCTCCGCCGTGCAGGCGTTGCCCATGAACACCTGGCACCACGCCCGCAAGGAGAAGTGAGTGTTTCGTCGCGTCCGCTTTACTGGCGATTGACCATCACCAGGCCCTCCACGTACGCCGAGGGCTACCTTGAGGACTACGACACCTACCACACCCGCTACCTCGCCATCGGCTGCCAGAACCAGCACAACACCCAGTTCTTCGATGACTGCTGCCACCCCATGCTGGCGACGGAGAACCTCCACGATAACCGTGCCGCGTACTGCGACCCGGCCAACATCTCTTCCTCCGCTGCCGCCCCCTCGTCCACCGCCGTCGAGGCCACGTCTACCTCCTCCAGCGCCGCCCCCGCCGTCACGTCGGGTAACACGCAGGTGACGGATGGTGACGATGATGACGATGGTGACTACGAGGACTGCGATGATGATGAGGATGATGGTGACGATGAGGAGTCCTCTTCTCAGGAGGCCCCGGCGTCGACCAGCTCTTCCGAGCAGGCCGCGCCCACCTCCACCTACGAGGAGCCCGCGACCACGTCGCAGGCGCCGGAGACCACCTCCCAGGCGCCCGAGACTACGTCCACCTCCGAGTCTGCCCCCGAGACCACCTCCACCGGCGGTGACTCTGGCTCCGGCTCTGGTTCCAGCGGCGACCTCACTGGCACGTAAGTGTCGCTCAAGCTCTCATCAGGAACTCCTGCTCATGGTATTCCAGTGCCACGTTCTTCTACCAGAACGGCGTTGCAGGCTCCTGCGGCACTGTCCACTCTGACAACGACTACGTCGCTGCCATGACTCCGACCGAGTACGGCCGCTCTGGTGACATCTGCGGCAAGTCCGTGCACATCACCAACACCAAGACTGGCCAGTCTGTCGACGTCATTGTTGCCGACACCTGCCCGACGTGCACCACTGGGTCGGACATCGACCTCTCTGTCGCCGCCTTCAACGCCATCGGTCTTGAGAACGACGGTGTCGAGCCCAGTACGTCCTTATCCTCATCGCGTCCCACCCCTTACTGACCTCTTCTCCCAGTCTCGTGGCACTACAACTAAGTAACACATCTCCCTGCTCCGACTCGCTATCGCTTGCTCTGCATCTACCGATCCCGTTTTCTTCCTTTCTCTCGCCCCCGGGGCCTAGAATCGAAGCGGCAAGAGACGACACGAATCATTTCACGTAGAAGATGACGCGTTACACCTCCAGGGCAGTCCGCTTCGCGCCCCACTTCCCTCTTATTCTTTACTGTTCTTTTCCTCTGCACCCCATCTGTTGCATGGTTTTACTGCTTCTCGACGTCGGTGTCCGGTTGTGCGTGGTTTTTGACCGCATGCATCTGGATGTTCGTGTCTGCGCACCGGTCTTGATGGCTGATTGTGCTTTTCTTATCTTATTTTATGTTTATGGGGTCTGTTGTATGGGTAGATAGTG
Source organism: Pleurotus ostreatus/Saccharomyces cerevisiae fusant (assembly GCA_024196135.1). NCBI lineage: Eukaryota > Fungi > Pleurotus ostreatus/Saccharomyces cerevisiae fusant. The sequence goes on along the minus strand of JAMQCK010000040.1, from coordinate 61,863 downwards.
TTACTTACAGTTGCTCTCGGTATCAAATGGACTCCGTGTGCTTGCTTCCAACCAAGTCCTCTCAAGAGAACTCGCGAATCTCAAGTGAAATCGAACGTATCAGTGACGAAGTCGAAGCGCTCAATGGTGCAGGCACTTGTTTGGCCATGTTTGTTCGTTTTCCTGCGCTTCACGGACTGGAGATGATACAACAAGTATGGGTGACCATTTTGCTACATCCATATACAAGACAAGATACTGAACGTACGATACAGGAAACACCTTTCAACTATACAAACCTCTTTCCGTGTATTCCAACCATAATAACCCCATCAACCCTAGGATTTAATTGACCAAGCACTCGGCAGTGATTGACGAGCCACGAAGTAAGCGAAGCGTCCCGTCATGAATTGCGACGATGACCCTAGCCGTCTTCAGCAGCGAGCCGCGCCTGGCTTTTTGAGCCAGCCATTTAGCACTGGTTAGCGTAGACCTGGGTCGAGAAGCACTGTGCAAGGGTCAGCGGACGTAGTTAGGCAAGAGATGAGGTAAACATACGTTGTAGTTGTCGGCGTTGGCGTACGAGTTGGCGTCGGACAGAGCCTGGTCGGCAGAGCAGCCGTAGGTGATGTCGTCGGTGCCTGCGGGCCAAGTCAGCAAGCGCATCCATCAACTCGCAAAACAAGCTCACCAGAGGTGGCGTGCGTCAGCTCGTGCAGGACGGTGCCGCCGCGGACGTTGCGGGACGCGACGGAGGTCTGGCCGGTGCAGAGGTACGTCGACGGCACCTCCTGGAAGAAGATCGGGCAGAAGTAGACGTTCGTCGTCGCAATGACCGTGTACGCGATCACCCCATTGCTGCACGCGCCGTACGTATCCGTGCACGACAACGTGCGCGAGCTCGAGTTCTCGTTCGCCACGTTCGTGAACACGCTCCTTACGCTCGTCGTGCTCGTGCTGCCGTAGTACGCGCGGTAGAGCGAGTCGCTCGCGCCGCGGGAGGCGATGTACGACGCGGCGGTGGAGGCGAGCGACTTGCCCTCCGAGTACGCGGAGTTGATGAAGGAGGAGTAGGAGGAGTTGGTGCAGATGTTGCGCGCGCGCTTCTCGACGGCCATCGCGCGCTTCGCGAGGTCGCCGGTGATGGTGATGGTCAGGCCGGTGGCGGCGACCTTGGTCTTGAGCATGTCGGAGGCGGGCGCGAGGCTGTCGCCGCTGGCGACCATGAAGGTGGTGACCGGCTCGAAGGTGTAAGCGCCCTCGCCGGCGGCCTCGAAGTCGAAGAGCGCGGAGACTGGTACGGCGTCAACTGTGTATACTTCACAGCAGAGTAGATATTCTTACCAGCGTGCTCAGCGGTGACGGTCTCGCCGGGCTGGATAGTCGCGAAGGCCTCATCGGTAAGGTCGGGGATGGAGAGTTGCATCTGCGCGTTGTCAAATGAGCATACCGTGAAGGTCGCGCGACACTCTACTGACCTTGATGCCCGTGAAGGCGACGTCCGCATCGTCCTTGGTGACGTGGAACGAGCGCGTCGGCAGCTGCGAGTCGAGGACGGTGCCGTATTTGAGCACCTTGACCGCCTCAGAGCCCGTGTTGGTCACCGCCGCCGTGATCTTCACGTCGTCGATGGACGTGACGCTCTCCGCGCCGCTCAGCTCGACCTTGAGGTCCTCCGAGCGGGCAAGCGGCGTCGCGAGCGCGCTACCGGCCAGAGCCAGCGCGATGAGCGAGGAGACCTTGAAGAACATGGCTGCTAGCTGGTGTGGACCGGTGTAGGAGATCTGAGGGGATGAGACCTTGACCTTGGGGAGTATGGGCTGCCACCCAGCCCGCTTATATACGTCGCGTCCTTGGGTGTTATCGTGAATGATCCGGGGGAGGGTGGTCTTGGGTCTGGAGGGCAATGCAGGGTGGGCGAGTGGGAAAGCTGATAGAAGAGAGCGCGCGTGGAGGGGACGCGTGGTGCGGAATTACTGCACCCTCGCGTCTATAATCATGTCCTTTGTCCATCGTGGCTAGGCCTGTGAGGCTTCCATGCCGAGCATTTCGAAGGGGGACTGCTGACCATACGCTCCTTGTGGATCCTGCGAGCACGTCAGTGTCGATGCAGACTCGGGGACGCCGCACAGACGATTTACCGCGACAGAGGAATTGATGCCGGCTGCCATGGAGCTCACCTATAGCCTCGGAACATTATGGTCGGGCGCTAAGGAGTCAAAGATACGCATATGCAGAGCAACGCGCACCACCGATTCGGAGACTACGGCAGCTCGGGAATAGATACCATTCCCACCTGGCCTACACCTCCAGAGGCGGAGACCCAGCCGCTTGCTTCCCACGTCCCTCTTGCTTCCCATGTACCTCACGCACAGCTCATGTCCCAAGTAATTCCCATGTCCCGTGCGTTCCCCATAATCCGCGCACGGGTTAGAAAAGACGAGAATGAGAAGACGCGCCCCATGTATTGGACCACATTGCTAGCGGCGTGGTTAGGAACGGCTGACCGTGCGATACCGCTGGACTGTTTCTTCTCGAGGGCATAGACTGAGAGGGCTGACATAGATATGAACCCCGGATGCAGTCGCGCCGCTAGACATGCAGTCACGCCGCCAGCCAGCCAGGCAGCTGTGCAGCTAGCCATGATGTGGAAGTGCATATGGGGCGAGAGGGGCTGTATTCATTCTGCGAGGGAGACTGGCGCGAGGATCCCATGCGGCGGCCTGAGTGCAGAAGCCCCGAGGGCGGTCACGCGAGTGAGAAGCTTGATATCGGGACCGTGCTGGACATCAGGATAGAACGTGCTTGACATCCTGATCGACGTCGTCGTGGCCAAGGCGGAGAAAGTCACGGTAGACGGAAGTACTTATCGCGCCGGCCGCCTGTTGTCTGCCACGCATGCTGTACCATGCAGTGCTATGCAGCGATAGTTGTAAGTCCTCGTAATCACCACTCAGCGACAGCGAGGTGTGCGTGCGAGATCCAAGCGACGATGCAGATGCAGGACGATAGCAAGTTCAACATCATCATGACGGTGGGAAGAAAGCTACTTTCCGAGGATGAACGCCACAAATCGGCGCGTTCTGAATCTGCGCACCGGTTGGCAACTCACAACTACAGGCGCCGCCGCCCAACTGGACTAAAGCAGACGGGCACAGAGCGATGGAGAGCCGTAAGGAATGCTTGGTATATAATTATTAGATGTACGCCGTAATCGTAAGAGCACCGCATCGTATCAACATGCTCGCGAAAGTCGGCAGCCGCCTCCTCCTCCTCCTCGCGCAGACCCTGCCTGCCTCATCCACATCCGCCCCCACCTCAGCCAGGTTCGTCTCCACCTCCACCGTTCTAGCTGCACCAGCGCACGGCGCGTGTTCGCCCTTCGCTCTCCGTGAGTCGCGCGCGCTTGGCTGGTTGTCGGTCTGCATCGCTGCCGACAGCGCAGCCCGCCTCGCATGGCTCGTCCCCTGCGTCGTCCTCCTTCAAGTGTCGCTTGGCCGCGGACTTCACCTCCCCTTTCCGCACGTCCTCGCCGGACTGCTTGCGCGCCTCCTCCTCAAACGGTCGCTTAGTACCGAGACTGGCAATCTCGCGCTCCAAGACGTCCTCCGCGGCAGCCAGAAGTTCTGGTGTCAACTGGTAGGTGTCCAGGGACGAACTGGGCGCGACGTCAGACGCCTTTGGTGACCCGTCTGGCCCCGTCCCCGTGGGTGTCAACACGGTAGGCGACCACTGCTCAAATAGGCTTTGCGGCGAGTCGAGGGTGAGGGCAGAGGTGCTTTGGAGGTTCTCGAGTGCCGAGGACTGCAGGCCCTCGAGCGACGCCTTGTCGAGGTCGAAGGACGTCCTGTTGACGTCGAGCGGCCCCGAGTTGTGCAGGTTGAGCTGTCGTATCCCCGACCTGTACTGCCCGATGCTAGCGCATGGGCCTTGTAGGAGAGCGTCGCCTACGTCCGCGTCGTCGATGTTCCATGGTGAGAAGTCGAAGGATGTACTTGGGCGGTGCAACGATGAGTTTGGAAGGGGGAAGGAGGAGCTTGGACGGTCAAATGAGGAGCGGGGAGTGTCGAAGGATGTGCTGGGATGTTCGAGGGAGGAGCGCGGGAGGTCGAGGGAGGAGCGCGGGAGGTCGAGGGAAGAGCGCGGGAGGCCGAGCGAGGAGCGCGGAAGGTCTAAAGACGCGCTCGGACGGTGCATGGATGAACCCGCATGGTCGAACGATGAACTCGGGCGTCGTCGGGAAGAGTTTTGGCCGACAGAGCTGATGCGCGGGCCAGTGAACTGAGGACCCTGCATGGGTGCGGAAAACAAGTTGTGGTCGGGGTATATGGAGTTGGGGGAGAAGTTTTGAACAGGGAAGGAAGGCCGCGAGGCGCGGGCACTTCTGCCGCCGATGGGATGCCTCAGCAGGCTTTCCAGGGTGCGATCGTCGAGCTCGGGCTGGTACCACACGTCGTACATCGCGGGTACGCCAAGTATGTGCAGAAATACATGGATCTGGGAGCGGTCGTCAGGTGCCTTTGGTTCACAAAGAACGGGAACGGATGAAAGGAGCGAGAGTATGAAGGAATTGCTACGCACTAGGTGCATGCACGGCCGAAAGTTATCCGGGCAGGTGCAGCTAGGATGACGGCTGATTATCGCGCGACACCGGTACTACTATGCCTGTCAGCCAATCCTCTCTCACGCACGTCGCGAGGAAGGGGATGCAGGCTCACTCACACCGTCCCCGGCGTCCCGCATCTCGAATGTATCTCCGTCGCGCTCGGAGGTGCGCTCCAGCACGCGGGTATAGTGCGCGGTCGAGGTCATGTAGCGCTCGAGCAGGGCATCGTAAGGGAATTGCCACAGGTGCACGCGGTGGGACATGATTTAGAATCGGAGCGGGAGCAATGGTAACGGGGTCGATGGGGGTGCTGTGGTGAGGCGTAGGAAAGGGAATAAGGTGGAAAAAGCGTGTGTGAAGGAGGAACGGGCAAAAAGGCAGCCGCTCGACGATGGGACGCGCCTCGGTCGAGGGCGCGTGAGGGAAAACGACCTGCGATCGACAGGAGGCTGGGGCGAGGGCCACATGGCGTTCGGCTTTGGATGCCGAGCTCGCGTGGGGGCTGGCATCTAGTTCAGAAGTAAGGAGACTTTGAAGTCAGCTCCAGAGGGTACAGGGCGCTCAGTTCCATCTCGTTTTCCAAGCTCATGAGCGCAGGAGACAAGCGCGGTGATAGAACGCCACAGCCCCCCTCAGGAACCTCATCCGAACATCAATCATGTGATCGCGTGCCGTCGGACCCGCCCTCCTTCCTAATCTGGACTTCTTTGTTCTCCGCATCCCCTACACACAACCACCATGGACCTCAGCCAGATCCCGCAAGCCGGCCAACCGCAGGGAGAGAACGCGGAGGAGGAGGCCGCGAAGCGCGCGCAGGAGGAGCAGATGCGCCGGGATCTCATGGCGACCGTCCTCGAGCCTGCCGCGCGAGAGAGGCGTGAGTGTGCGAGTGGTCATTGGAGTGAAGGGATGCTGACGAAGTATGAATAGTATCGAGAATATCACTCGTGAGCCCGGTGAGGTCAAGGCAAATTGAGATGATACTGGTTCGCCTGGTGCAGTCAGGCCAGATTCGGGGGAGGATATCAGAGGCACAACTGATCGACTTGCTGGACCAGGTGCGTTGCCATAACCTTAGGCTTTACAGTGTACTGATACTTCATGATAGATGGAGGGAGCAGGAGGCAACAAGCCCGCTGCCAAGTCTACGATTGTGGTGCGTGTCGTGCTTCCTCTTCCTCCTCGCAGTTCGCTAACGCCCGCCGCAGTACCAGCGACGCAAGGATTTCGACGACGATCTCGATTTCTGATACCTGAAACTGTACATCACCCATCCCACATCTGTACACTATATTCTGGAGACTTTCCTGATAACCGCCCCAACATGCACGATGCTGAAGAGGCCTCACGCGTACATTCCGACAACGGACGACCGATCCAGACATCACAGGCTGGCTCTCAGTGCAAATACAGAGCAATGCGATATAGGTCAGTCTACATACAACAGAAGAAAGGAAACACTACGGCTACAGCAAAACAATGAAGGAGTAAATCGCCAATTCGTCCCGGCCTCTGTGCCAATCGCCTACGCCTCCAACCACCTCTTTCTACTCACTCCATACCCCACTTACTCCATACCCCCATCACTACCTATGCCGCCAATTCCGATCCGGACTCGGATAGAACGCCTGCTGCGGGTTGAACGGCGGTGGTGTCCCAGTTAGCGGTGCATCTGGGTTGAACGTCGACGTGGGCGTGGTGTAACCAGATGTATGCGTGCCGGTGAACGTGGACCCAGGTGTGCCAGTGAACGTTGACCCAGGCGTGCCGGTGAACGATGACCCAGGTGTGCCAGTGAACGACGGCGTGGTGAACGTGGACGCCGGTGTTCCGCTGAATGGCGTCGTTGGGGTCGTGTTGAAGTTCGATGACGGTGCAGTGAACGTCGAGCTGGGCGTAGTGTTGAACGTTGAGCTAGGCGTAGTGTTGAATGTCGAGCTGGGCGTAGTGTTGAAGTTCGATGATGGTGTACCGCTAAAGCCCGACGTCGGCGGGGTCCTGTATCCCGAGCCTGGCGTGCTGCTGAAGCCCGATGTAGGAGTGCCACCATACGTCGGCGTCGTACTCCTATACCCTGAACCCGGATTGCCAGGACTGGCGGGATACACCTGCCCACCAGGGCTACCCGTGTACGTCTGCCCACCCTGACCACCATTATACCCCCCACCCATCATCTGCCCACTGAACGCCGCCACCAGCTGATTCAGCTGCACCGGCGTAAGCTGACCCAGCTGCGTGCCCATGGGACTCCCAAAGAGCGTCGACGCAGCTGAAGTCCCATTCGTCGGCGTCGAGGGCGCTTGCGGCGCGGCGGGGACGGGGGGTTTGAAGTTCTGTGTGTAAGTGGTCAGTGATGGTCCTCGTCCTTGCCTCCCCCTCCCCTCCTCCTGAGACATGTCACTAAAATCCACACTCACATACTGCTTCCCCTCCCTATACAACTCCTCCAACTTCCGATCAAACGTCCCCTCCTCCTCCATCCGCTGATACGCCTTATACAAGTTCAGCGCGCTCCGCGCATCCTCAATCGAATCGTGCGTGTCCGTCTGGATCTGCTCGCCGAGGACGAACCAGGCGAGGAAGCGGAGGGAGAGGCGCCGCTGGCGCGCGCGGACGAAGTAGAGGTCGACGGTGTCGAGCACTTGGTCGGGGGGCACGAAGATGTCTGGGGCGAAGTGAGAATATGGATGTATTGGGAAGGACGAAGTGGACTCACTGATGATGCGGAAATCCTTCGACAATCCGTGTCCAATGAAGATACACCCCCGATCCACGAGCAGCCGCAACTTCTTGTACACCAACTTCAGCGGCGTGAGCGTGTACGGCGAATGCACCGGGTCCAGGTCGCCAACTGCCTCATCGTCAGCACACATTCCCCTTGCCTTCTCGTCAACAAACAACAAGAATACCCCACTCACACTTAATCCCACTGAACTCCGTCAAATAATCCACAATCACCTCACTCGTATGAATATGATCGTCAATAAACGGCACCCCCTGCTTCGGCCCATCGCCCCTCAGCACCGACACCCGCGCCAGACTCAGCCTTGCAGGCCGGATAACGCGCTTCGTGCCGTCGGAGCGGAACTCGGTCTCCTCTTGCTGCATGGAGACGAACTCGGCGTCGATGGCGACCATGGTGCCGGGCGTGGGGAGCTCGTCGGGGCGGAGGAGCTCGTGCTTGATGCGTGATTTGTCGCGTTTGCTGGGGGGAGGTGAGTTGAATGGGGCGTGGAAGGGAAAGGGAAGGGAAGAGGAGGAAGGGAGATGGGGAGATGGGGAGATGGGGAGGGGAGATGGGAAGACGCACATCGCGATATTGCTATCTTTGCAGAGTATGGCGGGGTCCATGACGTCCGGGAGGCCGCTGTAATCCAAAGATTCTCGGACGTCGACGCGCTCAAGGTAGACGATTGCAGGGACCTAGTCAAGAGGATGAGTATCTCAGTGCATGTGAACAGCACTACACGTACCTTCCAGGGCGCGGGGAAGCTTAGCGCCTCCGCTTCCGTGATGTTCTCCACGACGAAGTCGTTGAAGACAAACCAGGGGCTCTTCAAATCAGTCCTCTTCTCTGCCTCAGGGACTATACGACGAAGTCGTCAGCGTTTGTTCGTTGATAGGAAATTCCAAACTTACTCTTGACAATCGCAACCAAGTGCGGCTTGCGGTCCTTGCCCACAATCTGCACAACCATTGACTGGACCTTACATCAGCATCCATCCACCTCATCCAAACCACATCCCGACTCACCCGAATCTCATACAACGCCGTCTCCGTGTCATCCACTCCATCGAGATCCCCGCGCAGCTCGACCTGCGGCGTCAGGAACCGCTGTCGTCGTACATCCAACCACGGCCTCAAGGTTTCCTCGTCGTGCACCGCCGTGTTGACAGCGAGCAGCGGAGGCAGCTCGCGCGAGTGGATCGTGCGGTGCGAGGTGAACGTCGAGAAGCGCTTGCAGCTCTGGCAGGTCGCCTTGTGCGTGAGCTCGCGCAGCAGCGCGCCGCGCACGAGCGAGGCGAAGTCGAGCGTGGAGGTGTCGTTGGGGCTCTGCAGGATGGTTAGACAGTGCCAGATATAGAGCGAGAAAAGCATACCCTGCGCGGGTAGGTCAGGTCAACAACGTGCGTCAAGGACTCCTTCTTCCGGATAGCGTTGCAGGTGCGGCAGATAACGAGCGTCTTCGCGTCAAGGCCCATGAGCTGCGTGACAGGAGCTGCCGCCGGGAGAAGCGCGTTTGCAGGTCTTGAGGGAAGGAGGACCGGATTATGCGGGAACGCATTCCCCTCAATGCATATACTGTCCACAAGAAAGCGGTTGAAGGTCTGGATCATTGAAGCGTAGTCCACATTGGCAGGCTCTCGGCCATAGTCGACCAGCTCGATGGCGTTTGTGGCTGATGAAGTCATCAGAGTCGTCATTGGGCACATGATACGGAGCAATACCTTGCGCAAGCACGCGAGCAGTCTTGCAGAAGTTGCTCGCTTGGCAGTTTGTCCCTCGCGCATCCTCCAGCATACGCACAACGAATCCGAGCTCGCACAACAAACAATGCTCCTTTGGGCAGTTAGTCGTGATATGCGACTTTGCTATTCGCCGTATTGGCATGCAATAGTGCAGGACTTGGACCAGCGAGTTCGTATACGAGTTGAGGATATGCGTCTCCAGGCCGCTGTATTCGGTCTTGTTGTAGAAGCTGGGTTTAAAGTATGAGCCTTGCGTTTGTCGATGCGCAGAGGGAAGTACCCGAAGTCAAAGTCTTCCACGCCGAACTTGGAGTACTCGATCTCGACGCGGCGGTATATTCGCGGGACCTCATCCGCGGAGTCATCCAAGTCGATGCCAGTATCCTGTACGACGTTGAGATTCTATGACACTGTACAATGATGAGACGCAGCTTACCTGTCCCCTTGCCTTCCCACTCCTAAAGCGGCCATTTGTGCGGCGTGCGCTCGTCAGAGTCATGTTACGGCGACCCTTCAATTCCTTAGGCAACGGTGCGTAGCCGACGTTATCGTTGAACTTCAAGGCGCTCAGAACTTGCGGTGGTATCTTCATGGGTGGTGGGTAGAAGTTCGTGCTCCCGCGAGGGCTCCACGCAGAAAGTAGAGGTTCTTCGTAGTAAGGCAATCCGATAGAGTTCAACGGTCTACGGATACCGTTAGCTGACGGCTTTCGGGAAGATGGACAGTGGCATACGTATACTCATCCCACTCGATATCCGGTAGCGGTGGCACGGTGTCCGCCCACTCAACAGGCTTACCGTCAAACCCGTTGAAGGGTACGACGGCCGACTCGTCAGCCTGGGACAGAAGGTTGATCATGCCGTCCGCGTCACCGAAAGCCATGTAGGTTCCCGTTGGCGAGACGGCCATGGATGTGATGTAGGAAGAAGTATCGAGCTGCGAAGGTGATGAGCGCGGGTTTTGGGCATGCTTTGAAGCTCACCTGGTAGAACTCGTTACTCGATGCCGCAGGCTTCGTCGCATCTACGATGTTTACAAGACCGGAGGCGGAAGCGATGGCTACACATGAAGGGCGTTTCGGGATAGCGGAGATGAAGGATGGTCCACTATTGAACAGGATTGTCGTTGCGGGTGTCGTGAGTTGGCGTAGATCGAATACCTTGACAAGCTGATCAGGGATCGGGCGGTTCTGTCTGCGCGCCGCGTCGCGTTAGTGCATGTCTCATGTCCGACGCAAAGCAACACGCACCTCATGCTGATCCCGATCGTGAAGACCTCGTTCCCCGACACCTGTACGCCCTGCACACTGTTCGAGTGCGCGCGCACCGAGCTCGGCCCGCTGTTCGGTGTGAGAGCCGTGCGCGGATCGTACGCCCTGAGGTATCCATCCATGCATCCTGCAAGAAGGAGGGAGGGGCTGAAGTCCATCTGGTTTATGACCGTCGCGGCAGGGCTCGTGCGCACTACGCTGCCCGTCGCGGCATTCAGCAGCGCGATCTCCGGGACTGTTGCAGCAACCGCGAGGGTGTGGGAGGAGTAGGATGTGCTGGTGAACGCCGTGACATTCGTTGGGGGCTTCCATCTGAAGCCACATAAGTACAATGACTAGACCGCCAACGCGCCGCGCACCGATGGAACCACTTGTTCACGCCGCCCTTGCTCCAGCTGCCGATTCCATTGCTCCCTGAGCCAAAAGCGCGCACGGCGCTGTCCCCCGCTACGATCTTCTTGACCGCGAGGTTGCCGCCGACCGCGAAGCAGACGCCGCGCGCGCCATGGGTGCCGTGAAATGCATTGATGTAGCCCGAGTTCGTGCCCGCCCAGAGCGTGTCAGAGGCGAGGTCAAATGAGACTGCGGTGACCGGCTCGGCAAAGCCAGCGAGAGCTATGGGTGCGATGGCTTGGTAGGGCGCTTGCATGGCCGGACATGAAGTCCGTGGTCAAGAACAATGGATTTGATGGCTTCCGTATTTGGTTGGCTTTGTTCCCAAGTGGGATACCTGTGCCACAATCTATACGACAGCCAAGGAAAGCGTCCGGTTAAACACGCCAAAAAAGCGATTATAACGAGAATGGCTCTCAGGTTATTGTGCTCACTCCGAATAACTCCTATCCTATCGACAAGGCCAGCTCCAGTCTTTCCTCCCCACTTCCTGTATGTCCGCTCGCGTCTGGTTTCAATATTCATTCAGAAATCTCGATATCAAGACCTTCCTCCTTCATCTGTCGAAGGCTTTGGCGCCCATCGTCAGAGAGACCCGGGAAGTACTCATGATCGGCAAGGGAGTAGAGCACCCGACGCAGACGCGACGCTTCCCACATCGTCCATCGCGAGCGTACCATAACGACGAGCGAATCCGCATTCCAAGAGGAAGAAGGGTCGGGCCAGTTGTAGACCCCTTGCAATTCCAGTACCTGAAGACGCGGCAGCACACCCGGAAGCACCGTCAACGCTTCAAAGAGCGGCTGCAAAGGCAGCGCGCAATAGGCGAAGCTGAGGTTCTCGACCTGCGCGAGCAAGCGTAAGAGCGCCTTGACACGCTGCTCAGCCTCGCCTCCCTGAATGATAGGCAAACTGCATATGGTGAACGATGTCAGGCGAGGTGTTTGTGTGAGGAAGGGCTCGATAGTAATGGGGCGACGACTGAAGTTGGCTCCCATTTTGAGTGATGCGAGTTTTGGTGCGATGAATAATCTGTCGAGCTCCGGAATGGTTGCAGATAGCAGAAGATACTCCAACTGATGCAGAACGATGCGTTCCTGCCTGGGTACGTCTTGCTCCCACACGACCAAGTTGAGGCGCATAGTGAGCCGCACGACACTGGCAAACATAGCCAGAGTATCCTGACGGGACTGCAGTCGGATGGTTGCATCATCCCAGATTGCTATGTCGGTCAACTCTGCCCACGGCAACCGGACATGTTTGGTCACAGATGCTCCCAACCACCCCCAGAGTTCCACTTTGCGCAAGCGTGCTGACTGCGAGAAGGCCGATATCGTGCCACTGGGCTCGGAAGCGACAGCCGTGATACTTGAGGCATAGATGCTCGAGCAGAGGAAAGGAATCGGGAGGGAGGTCGCTCAGGTTGGGTGAGATGGGGCGCTCGTAACCAGCCAGCCGCAAGACGCGTAACCTGTGGGTCGGGAACACGGCGCTGCTGCCCTGCAGCTGGCTCATGTTATACGAATGATAGTCTTCCTCCTCCTCCTCCTCCTCCTCCTCCTCCCTTTTCAGAAGCTCGTCGGAGTCCACACTGGAGGGGACGGAGTGTATCTTGCAATACCATGTGCTATCTGGCGGCATCATTGTAGAGTCCCGTATGAACGCACCAATTGCGGTTTGGTGTCGAGCAGAGCTTGCACTGACGCATACATGGGTGATGTCGCCAGGTAGATGAAGATTTGTGCAAAGATAGTGGGGAGAGATGCAGCGACTCCGGTACTAGTCAGATAGAGGGAAGCGACCTTGAGACAGAGGCGAGGTGGAGGCAGGACGCAGGCAGCACGATTTAACATTTGCAACGTCGGAGCCGAAGGCCGTGACCTTAATTCGGACGGCCATGTGACGTCACAGTTCGTTTTGATGGCAGGGTGACCACCCTTTCGTCCGCAAAGACCCTCATTGCTGCTGCAGTATGCGATTTCTATGTGATATGCTACATCCCTAGCTATAACCGAAGGCGTCCGTAGGGAGTTCTGTAATGAATGATCAAGAGAAATGTAAGTCTAGCCCCTCCTCTTGCATTGCCCCAAGTCTACTTTCAATCTCGTCGTCGGGCTCCACAAAGTCAGGGCCGTTCACTTCAATCCGGAGCTGGCGCGTCAGCGAGGTATCCGACATCGCCCGTCGCGAGCGCATCATGGTGACGAACGCATCAAGCGAGGGACTGTCCTGATACGAGTCGATTTCCTCGAGCACCAAACTTCGAAGGCATGGAACCAGCGTCTCTGTCTCACTGCGAGCAGCCAGTGCGTGATACATTTGGCCAAGGCGCAGGGAGCAGCGCTGCAGAGTAAACGACTCGACCCGCGGGAGTAGGCGCAGAATATCCCGAATGTCCGCATAATCATCGATGACGACATAAGCCAGCGTCGCCGACGTGAGGCAAGGTGCGCGTGCGAGGAAGGCAAGGACATGGTGATTGATCTCGCAGCTGCGCGCGAACCAGTTGAGCTTCTTCAGATTAGGGGTGCTAAGCACTTCCCAGATGTCGTATGCAGATCCAGAAATGCCCAAGGTCTCTAGGTTGTCCATAAGAATGGGCGAACCGTCGTCGTGAGGGTCACGGGGCGCATTCTCTGCATGCAAACGGAGATACGTGAGGTTTGGGCATCGACGCAGGACATGGAAAGATAGGGCGGGTCCAGGATGAGAACCCAGTTGAAGCCACAGGGAGGTTACGCGCGACAGTGGCAGAGACTCGACAATACCCTTGGGAATATATGTTTCCAGGTGAAGTACGGTGAGTCTCGATGACCCCGTGAAAGCGGTTACTGCAATGTCCCTGTCCGTTGTAGGTGTGGAGGTTCTCAGTGGGCCATAGTGGAACTCGAGGTAGAGTTCCTCCAGTAGTGGGAAAGAATCTGGCGAAAGGGTAGACAGTGGCAGTGTGATATCCATTGCAAAGCCAATCAGACGCAAACACCGCATTCTCTGCGTAGGGAATGCTACGCTGCTTTCGATGAGTTCCCGGGTGAGTAGTGGTCGGGTCAAAAAATGTCGTTGCGCAGCGAACGTGTAGGTAAGCGGCAGGTTCTTGGCGCGGGCCAACCATTCTTGCACACAAGCGCCAGCGAAACGATGAGCGAGCATCCTCCATCCCAGAGGCAGTTCGCGCCACAGCCGGGGCGTCTCGTGTGCTATCTGACGCCACCTGCGACAGGTCCAAGTCGTTATGAGCAGCGATGAGATGGTCTGCTGAATGGTGGAAAGGATAGCGCCCGAGTGCCATGGGGTGCGTTCAATGCATAGCTCGAAGATCTCGCAGAGAATCTCCGCTGGCAGAACTCGGATAGGCGACTTCAGAGCCATAGTGCAGACGCGGTACTCCTGGAGGATCCGATCTTTCTCGGCCGCAAGGCGTTCCATCTCTGCATCGAGTTTTTGCATACGCCCATCTCTTTCGGAGGCGAGGCTGTTGACCAGCTCCTTCTGACTGGCCGTATGGCAAGGAGCATTTCCGTAGAGTATTTCCCGCAAGGCGTCATCGGACTCGGCTACCTGTTTGCGCGTTAGGATGGCTGCTGAAGATGGAACACGGCATGAGCGCACTGATCGCAGAGAATCAACGGGCCCGTTATCAGAGGAAAACATGAGCAGCAGCTCCGGACGTTGTGCGCCTGCAAAGAATGAAGGCCTCGCTTCGCAAGGTCAGCGTAAGAGAAAAGGGCAGCACGGACTCCGGGCCGTAGATACCTGCCCGTGATCAATCGATCATCATGTGATGTCACTGTTTGACTTGGACGTGACACTGAGAAAGACTTACACCTCATCCGTGAAAGGACCGTGCAAGGATACGAGTTATTGCCATGATAATCCGTCACAAGGATAGCAGCACATGCAATCAATCCATGTATCCCAAGCAGTTCAGAACGACATCGCTATCCAGCTACACTAAATCAGTCAGAGGGTATCACACAGAACAGACAGACCAAGATTAATAAGTAGCCCGTATCGGCGATCCATTCTCAAGCCTTAGACTCGGTGACATCCTGGGGCTTCACCTTGAACACGTTCGTCATCTCGTCCCACGCCGAGGTCGCCGTGCGATACAGCTGCCCGATTCCCTTCCCCATCAGGCCAAGCGCCGGACCTGGCAGCTTACTCGCCCATCCTTCGCGGGAGCACGGATACGGATGGACGTTCTCCTGGTACGAGTCCCGATCCTCGGCGCGCTGCGCGCATGGCGCGGGGATGGGGCGCTTTGGCTTCCGCTGCGCGGACTCGGACGGCGGCGGCGTCGGGTCGTCCTCGCAGCGGAGCGAGAGGAGCGCGAACATGGCCTCGGTGATGCGGCATGGGTCGACGAGCTCTTCTTCGGCGTCGGGAAGCGGGATCGCGTCGCCAGGACGCACGGGAGGAGCGGGAATGGCGCACTCGCCGGCAGCCTCGGGCGTCTGCAGGTTGAACTCGCGCAGAGACGCTGGGACGAAGCGAGTCGGGGAGGGCGCACGACGGATGCGCTTCGAGGGATGAGGAGGCGGTGGCGGCGGTGGCGGAGGTGGAGGGGGAGAGATGCTCGCAGCGCCAGTGATACGGCGGGCGATGGGAGGAGGCGGCGAGTGCGAAGACGCACGGCCGATGAGTGCGCCACTGCGGGCCTCTGTTGGCGAGGAGCTCGGCGGCTGCCCGTAGGGCAGGGGCTGCTGCTGCTTCAGGATACATTTCTTCATGTGACGATTGAGGTTCGACGCGACACTGAAGCGACGCTGACAGTGCGTGCATTCGAAAGCTGTCACTCGTTATCAGCAAGAAGGTCCGGCTATCGGGTAGCAGCTGTCACACCTTTCTCGCCAGTATGGACCAAGATGTGCTTCTTCAGAGTGCTGGGGCGGTCGAACCTGAAACGACGTCAGCTGGTATAAGTGGCAGAGAAGACGTTCGAGTATACCTCTTGTAACACATCGTACAGGCGTGCTTCCTCTCGCGGGGAGCAGGCGTAGGTGGAACAATGACGCGCTCCGCATCGTGCGCCTTACGCTTCAGAGTTGATACTGGCTTCGACTTCGAAAGTACTGGCAGCGCGGCGGGCTTGCGGCTGTACTGTATGGCCATGTCCGATGGGGTGTGGACGCGCGAGTGGGTGGCAGGATGCGGGAGGGGGCGATATGCTGGGCGAGGGAGGGGACTCGCGATGGCAGGTCGGCGCTGGCTCGACGACGCCATCGCGACGGCGACCGCGCCCTTATAAGGGGCGGCGTCCTCGTGATAAGCCGTTGCGGTCGAATGCCGTGAATTCGAGGCGGCGGGGAGATCCGCCATCGACGACATCGGAGGAGGTAGCTGCGCCTGAGACTCCCAATGCTGACCGGCGTATGCCGAGGGATTCGCATGGAAGTCATCGTACGGGTATTGGAGCTGGAGATCAGGCGCGTACGAAGAAGCCTGGGGCTGGACGTATGCCGGCGTAGGAGCGGTGTTGAAGGCGTAGGGGACGCTGGTGGCGTACGCCGCCCCATACGACGCCGCAAACGGCTGACTGAGTTGTGCGCTCCAGTCGTGCAATCCGGGCTCGACAGTCGGGATGCAAGGGGAATCATGCGCGGTGGCGGCATAGGCGACGGAGGAGGTGCAGGCTGATCCTGATCCTGCGAATCCTGTGGGCTGTCCATAATAGTAGCTCGTCGCGTATTGTTCGGGGCCTGAGCTCCCGATGTCGGGTTCAGTGGGGATGTCTGAGGCGAGCGCGGTGCTGCGCGTATACGACTGCTGGCGGGATACTGCAAAGTTTGAGGCGTACATGGTTGGCGGGAAGAGGGGCGGCCAAAGACGAAGGGGCTTCTGATCGTACCGCTCGCTTATATTCGTCTCTACCGTGGAGGAAAGCGAAGCCGGGCCCCGCTGGTTGAAGGCCCGCGTTCTAGCCGATACACATCATCTAACCCCGCGCTTTACGTCTACCTGCCATCATGCGGCCTGACCGCCGCTCATCTTCCGCCTTCGCTCGCCTCATGCCCAAACCATGGTCATCGGCCGCTGAGGCTATCGCCTATTCGGAGCGACTGCTATTTCCTCTTGGGGGACAAGGGAATGACCACGCGCCCTCGATCGCCCCAGGAGCTCGTTTTTCCTGTTTCAAGAATATCCACAGAGTCATGCCTGCTGCCGCTGGGTAAGCCCGATACGCAACTTCGAAGGCAAGGACGTCAGGAGGGGCCTCTCACCCGTTATTCCGGGCTGCGTCGTGGCCCTCGGCGTTCTCTAAAAGTGAAACAAAGATCGCGCGAATGCAGTCGAGGGTCACATCGTGGTTGACATCCATGTTGAAAATTTGTGGGAGACATACATTCATCTTCGTGGGAGGTCCGTTGAGCAAGGCAATCTGCATCGCATCAGTACTCAGCGAAGGCACGGGACCAGGTGGGAGGCTCACGCGCAAGGACCTTCGGCCGGCCGGGATGACACCTCCCTTTTCTAAACGACTTCTTGAAGGGCTCCGCATACCGAAGATAACACACATAGATGTTACCTTGGAGTCCACAGCGAGATCACGGAGAGAACCTGAATGACAGGCTTGTTTGACAACATGACCCAGGCACCAAGGCAAGATCGTCGCCAGTTCATCTGAATGTTGAATGCTAAAGACTGGCGATCTCCCTTGTACTCAGCGCCTCGCCCCGAGCCTATGAGCGAACGGAGGACCCTAGAAGTCCAAGACGTACACCATCCCCTACTCAGGCCAGTCTATTCAGGACATGGGACCGGACCGGGACAGGCTGCAGGCTTCGGCGACACGTTCGCGGCGCGAAGGGAGACAGGCGTCACTAAAGCAGGTACTGGCCTTTCAGTAGATAAGAAAGTTGTAAGAGCCGGCGGGAAGTAGCCAGCGTGCGTCCACTGATGAGGTGCTAAAACCCGCTCTGCAAAGTTGCGCATGTCAGCAGGCTGCCGCGAAGGCTTGACGCAAGTAGACGATACCTTTAGATCTATTTGCTTGCCAATTGTAGAAGGACACAAGAGTCAGCATTCAAATGCGGCAGATACAGACTCTGAAGGGGCGGCGAACGATATGGGCAAGGCTCATACTTCTTGAGGATGAGCGTTGCGGATGAAGGCGAACGTGACAGTGACGGGTGTCACACATCAACATGGACGTGCGCAAACATAGATAAATTGTGTGATTTTCTTGCGTCCCAATAGTGAGCAACACCGCGTCGCTCTTTGATTCCCGGAGAGCAAGTGCCTAACACTCTCGCCTTTGCGGGTGCAGTACTTCACAAACGAGATGCTAGCACGTGAGTCACCACATCGGACCGCGGGAAAGCGCAGGCCTTTCTGGGAACAAAGAACAATAAGCCCAATCTACGTTTGATGCAACAAAGTGGGCGCTCACATAAGGGCCGGTACGCCTCTTGTCCTCTCCCACCATCTCCCCTGCGGGACTGTCTAGATATCGGCTGGATCCGATTTGTTTTTCTCTGCTCAGAATCATTGCAACCACATTCCCTTCGCCTAACAACCGGCTTTTCTCCCTCACAAACCCACCCTTCTTTTTTGTACGCTCACCTGACCCGCCTCACGACTTCACGATGGCACCTTTGACCAGCAGACTCTCCTTCCCTTCCCTCTCCGCTGCGCGGAAGCACAACCAGGCCGCCCCTCTCGTGATCTCCGCACCGCAGAAACTGCGCGCGGCGCCGGCCTCGTGCAAGAAGCGTGGCCGCGAGAACGAGTGCCCCGCTGAGGCCGAGGACTCAACCCCTCGGAGGCGCAGGCGCACGGCATCTATCTGGAACGGCGTCATTCGCAAGCGGCGCCAGCCGGCCCCTCCTACGTCCCTCGCTGAGCCCGCCGCAGAGCCGCGACGGAGCCTTGCCACCACACTCTTTGGCGACACGCCCTCGGTGCGCCTGCGGAAATCGTCCGCCTCGTCTCGGCGCGCGCCGACTGTGACACCGGTCTCGCGACAGCCGTCCTACACGTCGATTGCGGCGCGGCCTCGCGCGCCCACCCCAGGGGCCGTGGCCGCGTCCGCCCTGCCAGGTCCCCGCGGCAGCGGTGCGAGGAGCATCTTCCGCCGCATCCGAAAGAGCCTGACGCGCTCGCGCGGGAGCAGCCTTTGTACCGGGTCCAGCGCGAGCCGAGGCGACTCGGATTCCGAGCACTTCAGCGAGTGGGTGCTTAGCTCGGAGCCGCGAGGCTCGTGCTCGCCGCCGCCGGTGCCACCAAAGCTAGAATGGGCGTCTTCCCGCGCGGGTGAGCGAGGCCCGGGCTATCAGCAGCGGCTGTCGTCAAGGGCAGGCTATAGCGACCCGCTAGAGCATCTTGCGGTCTCTTTGGACTCGGGCTTGGTCGAGGACGAGAGCATGGAACCGGTTTCTGATGAAAGTGACGACAATTGCGACGACCAGAGTAGCGTCATGGACTATGGCGAAATCATCCGGGACAGCCATGGACTACTGCGTCTTGCCGCTTCTGATTTGAGTCTTAGCTTGGTACTTCTCCGCACGTCTGTCGTCAACGGGGCAGAAGGTGCAGACAAGTGAGTGCCAGAAACCCTCGGTCGATAGTTGGCATTTACTAATGCAATATCTACAGATCCATCGCTTGCCAACTCGGCCTCCACATAACCGTCGACGACGAGGAGCGCTGGCATAGCTCTGCCCTCGCCGCCCCCGACATCAGCCTCCTCGACGTCCGCCTGTCCTGCCAGCTCACCACTCCTCCGCCCCCTCGCGCCACGAACCTGAAGCCCTCCCGCCGCTGGCTCTGCCAATCCACCGGCCCCGATGGCTCCCTCCTCGACTGCCGCCGCCAACCCGGCCTCACCGTCGGCGCCGACTGGACGCGCACGAACTGCGACGTGCGAACGCTCGCCAGCAAAAGCGCGTCCGACTGGCGCAGCGCGCGCGGCTGGATCAAGACCGTGAGCGTCGAAATCCCTACGCGTTGGCTGGCGGGGCGCGAGGCGGGCAAAGTGAGCGTGGCCGTGTCCGCGTGGCTGAGTGACGACTCCGCGGATTTCCTGCGGGGAACGCTCGAGCTCGACGCCGCGGAGCTTGGGAGGAGGATAAGGATGGGGAACACTTCATCCCAGCACGATTCATCTGCAAACACTGCATCTGCGAACACTTCATCTGCGAATGCTTCATCTGCAAACACTTCATCTCGGGACGCCTATTAACGACACCCCCAGCCAGGCGCGGGCATGACCAGGTACCCTCGGCGCTGTGCGTCAGGGTAGATTATGCGCAGACGGACTTTGACCGTTACTTTCATTCCAGAATCTCTTGTGTAGCATAGCAATAGCCGTTCATTATTCTAGGGTACTCGTAATTCTTCTCATCTCTTCTAGGGTTTGGTGCATCTCCTCGTATAGCTTCAGCGTATCTCTTGGCTTAGCTTCTGTGCATCTCCTCGGGCAGGGGTATCCAAAACGCTACCTACTTTACACGCAGATAGACTAATCATCAGCGTACATATCGTCGTCATTCCACTCGTCCTCGACGTCCGACGTTGTCCGCGGTTTTGGTGGCGAGGGATTGGGAGCGGCAGCGCCATTTCCATTCAGCGAGGCAGGAGGCTTCGGGGGCTGCTCATCTGCCTTCGCAGATGATGCTGGATGTGGCGCGGCCCGTTGTTCAGCCTCGATCTCGTCCATCATCGCAAAGTCATCGTCCATGTTGAACTCTGGCGGAGGTGGCGGCGCAGGAGGTGACCCCCCACCCCCGTGAACCTCGTCGAAGACAGCAAACGCGTCGTCCATATCGTCGTCGAAGTCGTTTGCAGGAGGCCGTCGCGGAGCAGGAGCCGCCACTGGCGCTTTGGCGCTCAGCATCACGTTGTTCTCTTCCTCGATAGCTGCCCATAGTTCTGCGTCGTCGTCGTTGTCTGGAGCGGCGGACGAGCGCGTGCCATCGGTCATGACCGCGTCGCCGGGGTCGGAGGAGTCTGGTGGGAGTGATGGCGGGCGGGATGAGGATGCGCGGCTGCGTGCGGGAGGGGAGGATCGTGGGGGTGAGGAGTGGTGGGGGGAGGGTAGCGCCGTCTCGGGGGCGTTCTCGTGTGTCTTCGTTGTCGCTGTCCGAGAGGTCTATCGCGTCCTCTTTAGGTGCCTTCCCAAAGGCGGCGTCGCGCATCATGCCGAGCTGGTTCTGCGCGGCTGGTCAGGATATGATCGCCTGTTAGTGAGGTACCAGAACGTACGTGCATGCGACGAGAATGGCAGAGCTTCTCTATGCGCTCGACCGTGTCGTTGAACTGCGTCCGCGGGTACATTCGATGCGCCCAGAACTGGTAGATGTTCAGCAGCCTGTTGAGATCTTGCGCCTGTAGCAAGCATGTCAGCGTGTTTACCCAGTATTTGCAAGCCAAAAACGGACCTCATGTCCCTTCCCCTTGATCTTGAAGTTCTTCGTGTCTTCGATGAGCTGGGGAAAGCCAATGGGACTGATCAACCGCCCCTCGTCTAGCACGATAGGTTTCCTCCGCTTCTTCTCTCCATCCTTCCCTGGTTTCGAGCCACCAGCGTCATGGTCGTCGAAACCCTCTGGCGGTGGCGAGCTGCTAGGCAGAATCTGATGTCGCTCCGCTTGCTTCTTCTGTGGTCGCCGCGCCTCCTCTCGCCGGACGGCCTCCTCTGCCTTGGCTTGTATAGCACGCACGTCAATCATCTCAAGCGCATCCTCGTTGAACATTGCCTCAATCTCCGCGTCGTCCATACCGCCGCCTGTCGCGGGAGGCGCGCGATTGTCCATCTCTGTATCCGACTCGTCGCCATAGATGAACAACGGCTCGGAGGATTTTGTAGCATCGGCAGCGGCTGGCTTCGAGGTAGACGCGAGCTCGGCGTCCTCGTCCCAGATGGCGTCGAGGGAGGCCATGGCGGTGATCAAGACGCGTCGGAGTCGCGTGGCGTCGGGCAAAATGGACGCGTTATTTTGCGTTGTTTGGCCTCATTTTCTGTTCTGCACCATGTCGACAGAGGAAGTTGTCCCAACGCCCGTCGTCGAGCATGGCATCGACTACTGGAATAAGCAAAAAGGTGTGCTGCCAGATGTTGGACTACTGTCGAGTATCTGACCATCGCTGCAGCCGATGAGGACGGCGTGCTAGGTATTTAGGTCTACTGCTGGTAGCGATCGACGCTGAACAATCCGCTAGGCGGCTTCGGGACTGGGGTGCGCACTACTCCTTTTCTACTTACAACTGGCTGACACGGTGCAGGAAATGTAGTCCCTACCGCGCATAGAAAGCCTGGGATCACGCCTGTTCCTCCTCAGCCTACTTCCCGAACTCTGCACAGTTCCCTCTGCGCTCAAGCCCTTAGACTCGTCGCCTCTCTCTACCGACCGCAGACGCAGGGCATTGGATGTTGGCGCCGGTGTAGGACGCGTCACGGCGGACACCCTGCTGCACCTCGTCTCCGACGTCGTCCTCCTCGAACCCGTGGATCAATTCATCCAAGTCGCGCTCTCACGCGGCCAGGGCAAGACCAAAGCCAAATGGCGCGGTATAGAGGACAAGTCCAAGAGCGTGACCTTCGTCAAAGGTACCCTGCAAGCCTTCGACCCTTCCGCGCCGATCTCCGAGCAGGATGTATCCGTTCTCGGTCGGGTAGGATACCAACCCGAAGGAGTAGAGAGCGGTTTCGACGTCGTCTGGTGTCAATGGTGTCTGGGCCATCTTAGCGATCCCGACTTGATCCTGTTCCTCAAGCGCAGCCGGCAGTCCCTCCGGGGTCCCAGGAGCCTCATCGTGATCAAGGAGAACTGCTGCTCGGACGGGCCTAACGGCGAGCCGAGAGAAGCATTCGATGAGGATGATTCGAGTCTGACGAGGTAGGGTGATTTGATGTTGACAGTAATCCCTGCTAACTGAGTGTTTGTTTATAGGTCTGACATGGCGTGGAAGAAAGCATTCGAATCAGCCGGACTTCGTCTTGTGCGGGAGCAGGTGCAGGAGGGCCTCCCAGAAGGCCTCTACGTCGTGAAAATGTAGGGTCTCGCTCCTCTGTCCGCTACGGTCCGTTAGACGCTAATCATCGACTACAGGTACGCCCTTCGGTAGGGCTGAGGGTACTTTCGCGTGAGATGGCGAAATCAAGGTGAATCAGGGATGTCGCCCTCGCCAAAATCGATGGGAGCATCGACAACTCCTACCTCCTGTTGTTCCCACTGTGTACAGTTGCTGGAATTGCCGTCCATGCATCCGCTATGTACCCTGATTCTACTGTGCTATAGGTAGCGGCCGCTGAGTAGACTGTCCGTTGAGCATGAAAGCTACTACCTCCTCCGCGGACACCCGCTAGCAGCGAGAGGTGGAGTGGGACTCGGAAGTCGCCCGTGGGCGCCTCTCGAACGTCGCATGACACGATTTCTCGGTGGCCAGACCGCTGCTGTGAGTCATCATGCCGGGAAGTGGGCGGGATGGCGCGTCCGAATCCGAGATCATTTGTATTGAGGGGGCGCGCCCCGATCTCCCCATACAAAACGAACTCGTGCCTCGCGCCCTGCTCGCTCCTTCCCTCCTTCCCTCATCCTACCAGCCTCCCGCGCTGTCCCCCCTCGCTGCGCCATGCTCGCCTGTGCTTTCCCCCTCCCCCAAGTGCGTCTGGCTAGCAAACAGCTCGGGCAGCGCGGCTATGCAGCGTCGGCAGTCCTGAGGGGTGCCCCTTCGTTCGGACTGAGGCCGGTATTCCGCGCGCAGACAGAAGAGGAGGGGGGCAACCGTCTTCTGCGCATGGTCATGTTTGGGAAGCCTGGTGCGGGGAAGGGAACGTTGTCTGGCCGGCTCACGAAGAAGTACGACATTGTGTCGATCTCGTCGGGGGATGTGTTGCGGCAGCACATAGCTGAGCGGTACGTGCTCAATTGTGGAATGCTAGGGGCCTGCTCTTTGTTCCCTAGCATTCTCTATTCATGCGCAACTTACTCATGCTCTTCATAGCACGGAAATCGGGCGTCAAGCGGACGCGATCGTCGCCCAGGGCGGCCTTCTCCCCGATGATCTCATGCTCAAGGTGGTCACAAGCAAGCTGGAGGAGCTGAAGGGAAAGGTCCGGAGCCCTCGCCGTACCACTTGAATTCCTATTCACATGCCCCCAGCACTGGATACTGGACGGCTTCCCGCGCACCCTTGGGCAGGGCGAACTCCTGGACGCGCACCTCAAGTACGTCCCAATCACATGAGACACAGTCCCCTAAGCTCATTCGCTTTGCAGGAAGCAGGGCATGCCCCTCAGCCTCGTCGTGAACCTCGACGTTCCCGACGATGTCATCCTTAGCCGCATCTCGGACCGCTGGGTGCACCTCCCCTCGGGCCGCGTCTACAACATGTCCTACAACCCCCCTAAAATTGACGGCCTCGACGACGAGACGGGCGAGCCGCTGACGAAGCGCCCGGACGACAACCCCGTGCGTATCTCCGCCGCTCGCCACCCTTCTCCTATCCCCACTCTCACCCATTCCCCGTCCCCGCACGCACTCGGATCACCCCGCTAACCCACCCCGCAGGAGACCTTCGCGCGCCGCCTGCAGCAGTTCTACGCGTCCACCTCGCCTCTGCTCGACTACTACTCCGCGCAGGCCGAGGCCGGCAACGTCCACCACGCCGCCGACGCCTCCGTGCACCTCCACCCACACCAGCTACGCCTGCCGACGCGCGCGCACAAGCTGCAGATGGTTACCCTGCACGGGAAGACGTCCGACGAGATCTGGCCGCAGCTGGAGGGCGTCGTGCAGAGTGGGTTCCCGGCGCTGCGCGAGCGCGGGGCGCCGCGGGTGGGCCGGCTGTACGACATGATCTCGGCGGTGCAGTCCTTTGAGGAGGATCGCAAGCGGAAGGCGCAGATGGTGCTGCAGCCCGAGTTGGCGCACTGAGCGTCTGGCTGCTCCGTCCGCCAATATCCGCCGCCGTAGCCCTAGCCCCACTGCACTCAACTCGCAGTCCAGCATCGACATGCTGTCGACATCGCCGAGTCACGCTACTCTCGTCGCGCCAGAAGACTGTCTCCTGTTCAGCCCATCCCAAGGCTACGCCGCGCTCGAGTCAGCCCTGTACAAAATATGTTATCGTGCTCGCATGTTGTGTCGTCTGCTTTTCGTCGCTCAGCCTATCTTAGATTCCCCACTGCCCATGGCAGGTGCCGTCCCCTGCATGGGTGTACGCTTGGTTACCCTTCATCTACTATCTCTCGCCTTCGCGATGTATCTATCTTCCTTCGTTTATATCCCTGTATTTTTACACGGAGGTGTACTTACCGCTGATCAATGACCATGAATATGTTACTCCCTGCTCTTGAGCACTGCACGCGCGAGTTGTAACATTGACGCCGTCGCAAGGTATGCATCTGTAGCTGCGTCAGATGTGAGAAGAGAAGAAGAAGGGACGCCCGGGATACCTTCGCGAATCGTGCAAGCTGCGCAGAGTAGACGAAACTCATCACACCTGAGAGGCAAGAGGAAGCGGTACGCCTGCCAACGCCATGGCGTGCCCAATCGCATAACTCTCCATCCTCGCCTGCTTCATGTGTGGTAGTAGGTCGTGCACAGCCTTCCAAGATTCCTCCGTGTAGGAATACAAGACAGATTGTAGGTTGGGAAATATGAGTGTCAGGCAACGCGCAACGAATCCAGGATCCTGCGGCGCTGGAGAGCTGCCCACATTCATCACCGTGACCGACGGGTTGGCTATGACGGTTGCGGACAGAGGATCCGTGATAGGAACGTCCGAGGGCTGCGGCGATGTCGTGATCGTGTTAAGGGGAATACGGGCCAAGTTGTCCAGCTTGGGGCATCTTCGCGCGACAGTGGCGAGCCCATCCAGTGTGACGAAGGCACCCTCCAAATTGGAGTTGTAATCCTGGAATTTGACGCCCTCCAGCATGGGCCACGCTGCTGCTATCCTGGCGAGCATCTCGTCGTTGATCATCAACCATTGGAGGTCAAGGGTGAGCCAGATGACGGTTCGCAAGTGGAAGAGTGGTTCGAGGTCATCAACAGTGATTGCGTGCAATAACACCTCGTCTTCGGAGTCCTCGAGCTCGCTCAGTTCTAGTGTCAGCGTTTCTACCTCGCGGGACGCCCAGCTGGCCAAGCGACGAAAGATGGGCCTCCACTGCTGTGCCGGTGCAGCCTTATCCAAGGCGAGAGAAAGGTCTTCGATGGGGCTGTCGGAGGTCAGGCTCAGCACCCAGTCGGCCATTTCCGGGGACAGCTTCATGACCGTCAGGCTGTATAGCGCAGGAAAGGTGTCCTTAGTGTCGTCGACAGGCACGACGTCGCCGATAATGGCGGTTTGTCCCCGTTCACCGATGTTGACGGCCAATGTCTCCAGGTCGGGAAAGGACGCCATGCAACGAAGCGTCTTGGCGTATATGAATGTCAAGGTGACGATTCGCAGCTGTGGCCACTCCGAGATGACGGTGTGCAGCATGTCGAGAAAGGCGGGAGACGAAGTGGACTCGTAAGCGGCACAGTATTGATCGAATCTGAGGACTGTGGGTCTACATCTGGCCCCGAGAAGGGAGGCGATGGACGCGTTCTGCAGATCCGTGCGTTGCTCGGTCCAGTCGATGCCGATGTCGGTCACAGACGGGCTGATGAGGAGCTGGGTGAAGGCCAAAGACGCTTTATACACCGAGAGGTCGATGTAGAGCCGGCGGGCATTAGGGAATAGGACGCTGCCCGGAAACGACAGAGCCAAAGCTTCGAAGCACGACGGCGTAATCTCCACCGACGCAGGACTGTCTCCCGTGTACTCCACTCGTCGCACTCTGGGCGTATAGTAAAGGACGCGGGCCCATTCATCTGGCGTGGGTGTTCGGGTCATTTTCTATCGAGAAGTCGACGATTAAACTGCAAGGAATCTGAAAAGCGAGAGCGCACTTACCAACCGCCGCCTCGAGTGGTTGGCTTGAATCGCCATTAGTCTGAATACATCCCTTGGGAGGCAGTAGAACAGGGGAAACAAGCTAGGCAGTGTCTCCCATAGGGCATTGAGACTGGGCTCGAGGAAGAATCGGCAGGTCAGAGCAAAGTTCACCAGCCCACGATGCTGATAGGCGTGGTCCCTCAGGCCTGCAATGTGGTCACATATTATGGAGACCACTTCAGGAATCTTGAGAGCGACATGCATGAGCGCGAGCACTGCATGCAAATGGTAGGATCGAAGTCGCGTTGCGACGCGGCGACGGCCGAAGCATGTCATGTCACGGTCACGGACATCTTGACGTTCAACGATGAAAGCTTGTTCGTTCGAAGCCCTTCATTCAACAATACAACTCAGAGCAACCCATGTGAGTACGAAGCTTATCTATTACTTGCGAAGTGCCTACAACTTGAGGAGAAGAGAAGTATATAATCACCCATGCCGGCGTACAGATGATGACCGCAACATTAGCTTCACAGTTCGACCTCCAGCCCTTCATCCGAGAGCTCCTTCAGCATGTCTGGTAGTACACTGTCATTTGGAGTATCACGATATACCACCCGGCGGATCTGATGATGTGGCGAGCGCCATCGCGAATGGACCATCCGAACAGAGCAGTCGAGGGTAGGTCCATGCCTGCCGACTGTAGCTCTATCCAGGATGATTTCTTGGAGATCCGGGGCGAGTACTTCCTCGCCTGACCGTATGGACAGGGCTTCGAAGAGCCCGTATATCGCGGTGTCGATCCTTGTGAACGCAAGCGTTTTGACGCGCGGGAGGCAGCGCAGAAGCGACGGGTAATCAGCGGGCTCAATTTGGTAGAAAATGCCATCCAATGCGAATGAGGATATACGAGGCGCGCGTTTGAGAAAAGCTGATACATGAGGGCCGAATGCGTGCGTCACCTCGTACCAAGAGAAGGATTGGAGCAAGGGTGTAGTGAGCTTCTCCGGGAGGTATACACATTTAGGCCCGCGCATTGTCAAAGACTTCAATCGGCCTAATTCGACAGCATCAAAGTCCAAGTCGGACCTGGTAATCGGGTAGAATTCTTGGGACTCGATATCGAGGCGTTCAAGGTGTGGGCATTGACCCAAGAATGCGACCCGGCGTAGGACGGGCTCGCACAAGCCCAGGTGCAGGTCCGTCAAGTTCCAGCGGAAAAGATTCTCGTAGAAGAACTCGGGAATATGGCCCTCGAGGCGCAAGTGCCACAGCCGTGTCGACTCGGCGAACGCGACGATCGATGGAGTCATGCCGCGCCAGTTCCCGACTCCGTGAAGCTTGAGGTGAAAACGCTCGAGCAAAGGGAATGAGTCGCGAGGTAGGAGGCAGATGTGAGGCAAGATATTGTCTGCGTTTCCGACGAGCCGTAGGTCACGTATCCTGTACGTCGGGAACGCCACCTTGCAGCCGAGAATATTTCCCATGCCGGCCACATCACTCTCGGTATCCTCCTCGTCCTCATCCTCATCCTCCCCGCTTTCCTCGCTTCTTTCGTCCATATAAGACGACTCGGAGCGTTCGGACTCTGGCAATTTAGGCTCCCATATCGCCATAGAGAGTGGTAGATCGCGCGCGCGAGCTAACCATTGCCGATATTGACGGGCACCGACATCATTCTCGACGAGATCCCAGGACAAAGGTAGTTCTCGCCACAGCGAGGGAAGACCATGTATAGCCTGGCGCCACCCTCGGCAGACTTGTGTAAGTCGAAGCAGCGAGCGGATCGTTGGCGACGATCTTTCGAGATTCTGTGGTGGGTCCCAAGGCGCGCGCACGACGGCAAGTGAGAGTATGTCACACATGACATCGGCGGGCAAGGCGCGGATGGGCGATTTGATTGCCATCTGACATACGCGTGCCTCCTCGTCCACTGCCTTCCGCTGCCTCTTCAGTCGCGTGAGGGCGTCGGTGAGGAGGGTGATTTCTGCATTGAGCTCGCGCAGGTGGTCGCGCCTCTCGCGGAGGAGGTCACCGATTGATGCCTTTTGCTCTGCAGATTCTAGAGGAGCATTCAGGCGGAGAGTGGCATACAGGGAGGGGTCTGCTGGCTGTGGCAGTAGGTCAGTAACACTGACTTTGACAAGTTAGGCCGAAAAGCGACTCACTAGACTTGGCCAACAGTCAATCAGAGTCTGGACAGAGGCGTACATGGCGGGCGTGTCATCAGCGAGGGAAGGAAGGCGCAGGGGAAGAAAGGGCAAAGACACGATCGAAGGGTGAAGCCTTGCGCAGTGAGTGCGGAGAACTCGAGGACCCGGAGAATGCCGGAGTCGAGACAGTGACTTACGGTCACGTACCAAGAATTTGTCACGGTTCGAAACCTTTGGGTACCACTCAGATATCCATGGCGCTTAAACGACTATCGTGATACAGAGGTGACGGATTATCTACTGAGAAAGGCGTACTAAGCTGCATATACATCAGCCCGCCGTAGTTGATTGCCACATGAGCGTCAAAACTCGACCTCGAGGCCTTCGTCGGAGAATTTTTGCAGCGCCTGCGATATCCTACTGTCCTTCCGACAATTTCGATACACCAGCCCACGAATCTGGTATTGCGTTGACTGCCATCGCGAGCGGAGCATATTGATAAAGGAGTCGGCGCTACCTCCGCCGATCGCGACATAGTCCAGCACGAGTTCCTGGAGGTCTGGGGCAAGGACTTCCTCCCCTGGCCGTATATGCAACGCCTCAAAGATACCCAGTAGCGACGGATCGTATACAGCGAACGCCAGGCGCTTGACGCGCGGGAGGCGGCGCAGAAGCGATGCGTGAAGGTCTGCATCCGCGCCCCTCTGTTCGTAGAGGACCTCTTTCAATGCGAACGAGGACATATGAGGTGCGCGTTCGAGGAACGACAACATTTCAGGACCGGGTACCTGCGTCGCGCCGTCCCAAGAGAAGGCTTGAAGACTGGGTGTGCTGAGAAATCGTGTAAGGGCATGACATCGATGCCCGCGCAAGGACAGAGACTTCAATCGACCCAAAGTGACAATCTTGTCAGAGCTGCTAGACCAGCTTGCCAGTGAATTCCTGGAATCGAAATCAAGGCGTTCGAGGTGCGGACATTGACCCAAGAATGCGAGCCGGCTGAGAAGAGGCTCGTCAAGGCTCAAGTGTACGTCAGTCAAACTCCGGCGCTGAAGATGGTCGTATAGGAGGTCGGGAATATGATCCTCGAGGCGCAAGTGCCATAGCCGCGTTGAGTCAGCAAACGCGACGATGGACGGAGTAGCATATCTCAGTTCGTGAAACCTGAGGTGCAAACGCTCTAGCACAGGGAACGCGTCACGGGGTAGAGGGACTAAGTGAGGCAAGATATTTTCTGCTTTTCCGACGAGGCGTAGGTCACGTATCCTGGACGTTGGGAACGTCGCCTTGCTGCCGAGGATATTTCCCATGCTGGCCACGTTACTTTCGGTCGCCTCCTCCACCACCACCTCCTCCTCCTCATCTTCCTCCTCCCCGCTTTCCTCACTTCGTTCGTTCTAGTGAGACAAATCGGATGGCTCGAGCTCTGGCGGTTCAGGCTCCCATATCGCCATAGAGAGTGGTAGGTCGCGCGCGCGAGCCAACCACGGCCGAATTTGACGAGCGCTGACATCGTTTTCGACGAGATCCCAGGACAAAGGAAGTTCTCGCCACAGCGACGGGAGGCCGTGTATAGCCTGGCGCCACCCACGACAGACATGAGTCAGCCTGAGCAGTGAGCGGGCGGTTGGCGACGATCTTTCTAAATTCTGTGGTGGGTCCCAAGGAGCGCGCACAACGGCCAGTGAGAGTATATCACACATGACATCGGCGGGCAAGGCGCGAATAGGAGAGTGTATGGCCGATGTGCAGACATGTAGTTGGCTGTTGACTCTCTTCTTCTGCTCTTTGAGTCGGGAAAGGGCGTCCGTCAGGAGAGCGATCTCCGCGCTGAGATCCCGCAGATGGTCTCTCCTCTCAGCGCGAAGGTTGGTTATCAGTGCGGTTTGTTGGGGGGATTCTAGAGGTGCATTCTTGTAGAGTGTCGATTGCAGAGACTCGTCTGTGGGCTACACATGATAAGACACACAGAAACTGTTGCAGAATTGAGAGGCTCACCAGCTCTGGCTCGGAGTCAAGCAGAGCTTGAACGGAGGCGTACATTGCCCAAGAAAACAAGAATATTCTGTGGTAGAGGCGCAGAGATGCTTTTTGAAGATGTGAAGTGCAATGAAGAGATGGGGCCGCCTCAGATACGGGCAACGCCTTGCGACATGAACGCGGAGAACTGGAGGCATCGGAGACTGCCAACTCCGATTCAGAGCTCCGGAGCCAACGGGCCGGCCGCCGATCGAGACGCGACCTGGGTGCCGGGCGCTTGTCACTGACGGTCGCGTCATTCCTCCACATATCCCTCAGTGAGGGCTCCCTGGTCCAGATGAGCGTACCGAACGCTACAAAGCGCATACTTGTTGTCGGGGGCAATGGCTTCCTGGGTTAGTCGATTGCGCTCATACTCCCCACGACGACGGTGCCAGTCGTGGCCTGAGCATCACCTCTGACCAGATGCGCAGGCTCGGCCGTCTGTCGAATGGCTTTAGCGAAGGGAATGGAGGTGACGAGCATTAGGTGCGTGCTCCGAATTTGCGGTGGGGGCTTCGTCGACTTACACCTGTTCAGCTCATCCGGACAGCCCTGGCGAACGCCTAAGGGCCATACTCCCGCATGGGTCAGGAAGGTGTGTTCAGTCATATCAGGCGTCCCCCCTCATGGTTCTCTCTGCCTCTCTCTACCGACCATTTCTCCTCCCATACTCAGATAATCCCTGCAGGTCGAGTGGCGCAAGGCAGACGTCCTTGCAGATAATCGCAGCGAGCTTCAAGAGGTCCTCGCATCATCACCCCCATACGGCGCTGTCGTACACACACTCGGCACTCTCCTCGAAGGAGGGGACTACAAGCAGAGCGTGCGCGACTCGAATCCCTTGGCTTTGGTGAAGAACCTCTTCCCCGGGTCGCGCAATCCACTCAAGCGGGATTCGCGGTGGAGCTACGAGACAATGAATAAGCAGAGCGGTACGTCCCGCGCATCAGCTTTTCCGCCTACGTTCGAGACGCATGTGCTCACTTGCTATCGCCAGCCCTGAACGTCCTTTCGGACACCCTCTCGACCCGCAAGCCAAAGCCGGAGGACAAGTTCGCCTTCGTCTTCGCGTCCGCCGAAGACATCTTCCGCCCCTTGATTCCAGAGGGATATATCTCCAGCAAGCGTGCCGCAGAGCGCGAGATTGCAGCAACTATCCTGAGGGAGAACGCACCTGTACGAAGTGTATTTGCACGGCCAAGTGAGTGTGATTGGTACTTCCCCTGCTCTCTTCGGCGGGGTGTGCGCATGAGTCCTTACTGATTCTTGTAGGTTTCATGTACCACCCGCACTGGCGCCCATTGTCTACGCCTCCAGCTGCCCTGCTCGACCTCTTCGTGAACCTCGAGCGCGGAGCGCCGAAGGGTATCCCGACACCCGCGTCGATCTTGCGCTCATTAGCATCACCTGGAAGAGACCTCGCAGGTGTGTACTGGGTCACATGCAGGGCCTTTGCAGCCTGTCGGCATTCTCATCACCTCTCCTCTCTATCCCATCACCCACCATGCATCTCAAACGAGTTCTCCGTACTGACTTGCGTATCTCCCAGACCTTCCCTCCGCGCTCGCATCGGTTGCGAACGCGCTGACTATTCCTCCGATGCACGTCGACCACGTTGCGGAGGCCATCGTGCGTGCGATACAGGACGAGTCCGTGAAGGGTCCGTTGGACGTCGTCCAGATGCGCGAGCTGATAGGATGGAGTTTGAAGGGCGCGGAGCCGGCCGCGCATGCTGTATGAGGGGGTGTATCGTTGCAATAACATCCTATACTTCGTTTTCTGGATCGGAAACATCGAGGAAAGCAGAACATTTAGTCCTACTATCTTTCTGCCCACTCGAATGTGCTCAAAAGTATGTTGATGAAGAGCCCGATGACTAAAGTGCCGAAGGCGACGCGGGCTAGAGGCAATCAAGTGCTAGACGATGACGTCACGCGTTAATTAGCGCGCTGCAGTCGTGGCGCGCAGCGTTCCTGCTTGCCTCTTGCCACCATGTCTGACACAATTGAGATGGACGATCTGTCTCAGCGTCGACAGACGCAGCCTGAGACCACAGAATCACTGTTGAATACCCCGGACAGCGCGGTGTCGACGTGGAGCTGGGTCGCTGCTGGATTGTGAGAAGCACCTTCTTAGAGCATCTGCACAAGAGCTTGACAGATTGTACCCCCAGGTTCAGCTTCTTGGCTTTCATCCTAATCTTTTCCCCTCGTCTGCTTCTCTTCCTATCTGAGGTCGTCGCCGAAGATGATAGTCGGCGGGCATTAACACCGCTCGAATCTTTCCTCGCGCTGCATTTCGGCATATGGCTGGCGGCGACCTCCGTCGCTGTGCTCTTGAATGTGCGTCTTGTGTGAGTCTTGGTCAGCCTTAGCTGATAATAACCCTCCAGATCCCCTCCAACGACCCCATCCCCTCAAGAGAACCGAACACAAACTATCACCCCCTTCTCGCACCTGTGGCCATAGCTGGCGATCTCACTGCTTTCCTCGCATGGAATACGAAGAGCGTGGGCTCTCTTGCTACTCTGCTCAGCTTTGTAGAAGGTCTTATAGGCCTTTGGGGAACGTGGACGGTGGGTTCTCCTAGAGGAGGAAGTACTGGCCGCTGACGAGACCAGATCGTATTCGCAGGGACATCGTCTATATCAAGGAAGACTGGCGCTGACAAGCATACGTCTTCCCTCTTCTTTGGTAACAAGAACGCGGCGTCCGTGCAGAAAAAGAAGTGGAAGAAGGAGCGGAAAGGGTACTAGCCGACGGTTTAGCGTTTGTACACTGCAAAGTCGCTCGTGTTTGATCATATTTATGGGAATAGGGTCGTTCACAGTAGGTTCTCATAAGAGTCTCATAACAGTTTTCATAACGAAACCAGAGCCAAAACCGTTATGAGAATCGCTATGAAAACGTTATGAGAATCAACTGTGAACGTCCCTAATGTATGAAAGTAACGTCAGGTTCAGACGGTCTGTGTATCATGTATATCTCAGCATCCTAAAGCGAACAACGCTTCGTCAACAGTCAGGTATACATAGCTGTGTCTGTGGCCTATCATGATGGGTTTCTGTATACTGCACGTTTCTGGGGAAGTTATGAACGTCGTTGACCGCGTCAGGAGCCAAAAGCAGACGACAAGGTATGATACAATATATACAACACACATTATGCACCATGATTACAGCCGTACGAGAGCGTGTTCGCGACTATAACGTACTTTCGAATGTCCCATGGACTTCCTCATCGCCCACCAGCACCACCGCCCATACCCATCATCTTCATCATGGCGCTCATATCCGGCATGCCGCCACCAAGGCCTCCCAGTCCTCCCAAACCGCCAAGTCCGCCCAAGCCTCCTTGGCCCATGCTCGCCATCATTCCTACAGGATCGCGTCAGCACTGAGTAGTGAGTGAGGCTAACGACGAGAACGTACTTTGCATCTCCTCCATATCCGGACCATCGCCGCCACCCTGGCCCATCATGGCCTTCATCATCTCTTGCATACCGCCACCGCCCTGCATCTGCTTGCGCATTTGCTGGAGCATGCCTGGTGGCATGGAACGCTGGGAGATGGTATTAGCGAGTCCATGTATCACGAAATAGGAAATGCATACCTGAATGGCTTGTATTTGTGCGGGTGTGGGCATGCCGTTCGCGCCAAGGCCCTTGCTGCCGGCGACGGATTGGATCTTCTGCATTGTTTGCAACCTATGCGGGAGTGAGCTGAGATCGTGTCGCTAACCGGGTAGGCGTACCATCCATTCTTGCCACCCGCCTGCTTCGCCATGTTCGCCATCATGCGGTACTGGCATAGCAGCTCCTCGACCTCCTTCACGCTTGTCCCGCTGCCCTTCGCCACGCGCGTCACCCGCCACGTCAAGCCAGTCGGCTTCCCATCCTTCCCCCACTCCATGAACATCGACCCATCCGAGTCGAGCTCCGCCGCCGTCATACTATCCGTGATGTAGATCATGCGCTTCATCCGCAACGAGCCCTCCTCGTCCGAGCCCTGCAGCATCTCCGCCGGCAACCCCGGGATCATGGACGCGATCTTGCTGATGGGGCCCATGCTCATGACGTTCGAGATCTGCTCGCGCCAGTCGCGGATGCTGAGCTTGCCCTGCTCGAACTTCTTCGCCATCTCCTTTTGCTTGTCGGGGTTCTGCGCGGTGAGGTCGTGCATGTGCTCAATGAGGCCCTGCATGTCGCCGAGGCCGAGGAGTTTGGATATGAAGGGTTGGGGGGCGAAGCGGTCGAGGTCGTGCAGGTGCTCGCCGACACCGAGGAAGATGATGGGTGTTTGTGTCGCGGCGACGCTGGAGAGGTAGGTTAGGATGATTGGCGAGAGACGGCGGTGAAGACATACGCAGAGATAGCTCCTCCACCTTTTGCGTGCCCGTCCATCTTGGTGACGATGATGGCTCCGAAGTCTGCGCTGTCCTTGAACGCGCGCGCCTGTGCTTCTGCTGCTTGACCGATGCTAGCATCGAGGACGAGGATCGTCATGTCCGGCTTGACGGCCTGCCCTATGAGGATCATCTCCTCGAAAAGCTCCTGCTCCTGCTTATGCCTTCCACTGGTATCGACGATGATGACCTCGAACCGCTCCTTCTTGAACTTGGCCACACCCTGAGCCGCGATGGACACTGGGTCCGTCTCGGTGTACGAGCCGAAGTACGCGACCTTCGCCTTCGTCGCAGACTGCCTCGTCTGATCGAAGGCACCCGCACGGAAGGTGTCCGCACATACGATCGCTGACTTGAAGCCGCGTTTCTGGTAGTGCACGGCGAGCTTCGTACATGTTGTCGTCTTGCCGTTCCCCTGCAGACCAACGGCCATGATGACGTTCGTGTGACCCTTCTTCGGTTTGTATGGCTCGACGCCGGGGTCTACGAGCGCGACCAGCTCATCGAATACTGCCTGGCAAGATCTTGACTGGGGATCTCATGAGAGACGGCGTATGCACGCACCTTCTGGATCACGTTCTTCCTATTCACATCCTTGGTCTTGTCCCCTCCCTCAAATATCGCCTTGACCTTTGTCTTGACTTTTGAGCGCAGGGATGCGACCAGCTTCACGTTCACATCGGACTCAAGGAGTGCGGCAGTGATCTCCTTCAGCGTCGCATCGAGAACCTGCAAGCCGTGAGTACCTCTTTGGTGCAGATTAAAGATGTGCATACCTTCTCGTCTACGACTGGTGCCCTGTTGAGTGATGAGAGTGCCGCGTTGAGTTTGCGGCCAAGATCTGCTAAAACCATGGCGGTGGGGGGAAGCAAGGAGCGCCGGAAACCCGGGCCGGACGCTTCGGCTATGTCCGACAAAGAGCCACGTGAACGACGACTTCAACTTCCTCTTGTTTCGCACCTTCATCTTCCTTCGTCTCGGCGTTCCCTTAAGGCTGATTCTATGCTCTAGACTGAAGCTCTATAACTTCTTCTGACTGCGCAGGACACTTTTACTCGTGGACTCAGCTCCGGACGCCATCAGGTGGCACACGCGCCATAATGTCCAACAGCGACTTCGAAGATGAAGTCAACTCGATATTTGATGGGGACGAAGACGGGGATGGCGAAATAGAAGGGGACCTTCTGGACGGTGTACTCGAAGAAGCTGGCAATAACACACCGTCAGACGACGTAGGTTAATTCGCTCGGTCTTCGCATACTCTGGTTCAATTTCCACAGACGACAAGCAGTGACGACTCAGACGAAGATGACGACGAAGACGCAGAAGCAGAAAGCGAGCCTGACCTGATGGGCATTGAGCTTGACTTGGAAGAAGTTCCAGCCGACATTGAAGATGCCGAGGGAGAGCCTGACCTCGAAGATGAGCAAGCGGCCCAAGCGATGCTAGAGTTTGACCCATCGGATCCACAACAGCAGTCATCTCCGCCTCAGATACATGAACGTGAGCCATCTTTGATAATTCATATCAGAATGACAATAATGAGGATACCAGCCACTCCTCCCCCGCCACCTCAGCCTCCTATGGTTGTCCCAGATACGGCTATGGCAGTATCACCGCCTACAGCGACATCTCATACAAGGCCGAAGCGTAGACGCTCTCAGTCTCCAGCTTGTATTCGGAGGAAGCAGCTCCGTCGGAACGACTTCTCGCGCCCTTTCACCGTAGAAGCTATCATTGCCATCCCGCATCCTGTGCCCACGCACGCTTTGGCGTCATCTGCTTGCATCAGCCATCTCTTGACAGGCTCTGAAGACGGATACATCCGCGACTACGACGTCTATACTTCCGCCAACGGAAAGAAGAACTTCTTGACCGCACCGCAACGACACCATGCGAATATCATCGAGGGCACAATGAAGGCGGGACACCTGAGATGCTGGTGGGAAAACCCCTCGACATCGCTGCATGACAACCCCAGTGCTGGTGACGCGCCGCTTGAAAGCGTTTACAGCCTAGCCATGCACTCAGATGCGCTCTGGGCGTTATCTGGTTGTCGGGTGCGCTTGGGTTCTTCCGATTCTGCTCCTATCGAACACTAACGCGGGTTGTAGAACGGTCTGATCAACTTGTTTACTGTGCGCCATAGTCCTGGGCGGCTATGTCATGTTATGCGAGGCCATACGAAGCCCATTTCCGCTTTAGCACTCGACCATTACGAGAAGGGGTTCTTCAGCGCCAGTTGGGACGGCGAAGCTATCGTACGCAGCACCTTCTTGTGTCTATCCCCGAGCTGAGATTCCCACAAGGAATGGGACCTCAACACTGGCCAGCAGGTTCGCCACCTCGTATCGCACGGTGCTCAGTTGTCCTGCATCGCTGTGAGACCCGAAAATGCTGTCTATTCAGAATCCGGCTCCCCGCTCAGTATACAGCCTGTCAACGACGAGGCCTTGGACAACGTGGACGCCAAATCCGAAGGCTCCGACTTTGATCCTCTGTTTGACGACGAAGACGAGAATCAGAAGCCAGGCGGCCTCGCAATGCCAGCAGAGTCCTCTGCGCCTGCCCCGAAACATATCCCTCCTGTTCTCGACGCGCAGCGCTGGGTTACGTTCTCGCCCGACATCCTTATGACGGCAAGTATCGACGGGCAAATTGTCCTTTGGGACAAGCGCGTGAAGACCTCCGGCTATGACCCATTCAATGGGTGGCAGGGCGTCGGGCGGCTGTACATGAGCGAGAAAACGCGGCCATGGTGCATGTCTGTATGTAATTCTGCCTCAAACGCGTTCCCTTCTAGCTTGCTCACGCTACGCAGGCGACCTGGTCCGCGGACGGCAATCAGGTCTACGCTGCGCGTCGCAACGGGATTGTGGAGGTATACGACGTTCGGCAGACGGGGTCGTCGCGGCAGGCGCCTCGTATCTGGAAGACGATTCGCAATCCGCCGAGCTCGGGGGACGTCTCCTGCGTCGTGGCTTTCCCTGACTCAAAGCACATCGCCTGGTGAGGGTCCCTTTTGCGGCGCGCGTGCAGGGACCGTGTGCTAAAGGTACCGCTAGCGCATCAACGGACAACATACGTCTCTGGAATGTCGCCGAGACGGGCGAGCCCGACGGGTCCATGAAGCCACGTAGCGGCGTCCAGTTCAGGATCATACCCGGGCACCACGGAGGGTTCGTCTCCCAGATGCGTAAGTTCATCCTTTTGCGGCGAGGTCTGCGGCGCGGGCTGACCCGTCTGTGTCCGGACGCACAGTTATCGACCCCGGAGGGAGGTACATGGTCACTGCAAGCAGCAATCGGGGCTGGCACGGCGAGTCCACGCGCACGGTCCTCGTGCACGAGATCACGACCAAACGCCCCAAGAACGAGGTTTAACAAGTCAAATGGTAGGGTGCACATTGACGTCAATCCAGCAATGCAGTCCTTCATTCATTCCGGTTTGCAGGAGGCGCCGGATAGTAACCATTCACGTTGCTTGCAAGCCTAAGTCTGTGCTATACACTGCTCTCCGTTTGTTTCCCGAAGCTGATGGACAGATCCAATGGACGCGGTCCGACGTGGCCTCGACCTGGTGTGAGCAGCTGTACCCTCATCTGACTCGCAATGAAGCAGACCAGCGCTTGTTGATCTATAGCGGGCGTCAACATGACGACTGTCCGCAAACAACAAGGTTTACTCTCTCACAACGCATTCCCCCGCCGTCCCGCAGGCACCACAAACCTTCGTGTCTTGTCCGTTTTCCTGGCCCTCTCTATCCTAATGCGCCTAAACTTTATCATTTTCATGGTTACCATCCATTGCGGCAGGCCGTGGTATTTAAGGAGGCGGAGGTGATGAGCACAAAGCCGCTCCCTCCCCTTGGGATGTTTCGTTTGCACGGCGCACGTCTTCCTGATTTTTCCACCTCACAAGATCGATGGCTGGCGCTCATCACTACTACATGCCCCCGGAGCTGCATACCGTCGGCGACGATGACAGCGAATTCTTCTACCCTCTTCACGGGCGCTTGCTCAACAAGATGAACACGACTTACATGCTACCGGCCGACGACGATGAAGTGCGGGTAAGAAACGTTTCTTTTTACGCTCCTCGGTTCTAGAACTCACCCTATTTTCTCAGAGATCAGAACTGCATCACCGGATGCTTCAGTTTGTCTTCCATGGGAAGAATTATGTTGGTCCTGTGCACCAGGTTCTGCGGCCCGTGCCAGGCGTTCAGCGACGCAGTAAGCTCAAGGTTTTGTCCTTGTTTCCTTCTTGGACTGATCGCAACCCCATTAGTCCTAGACATAGGCACTGGGGGAGGCATGTGGTGAGCCGCACTAGCGACTGATCATATCGAGTGGCGCACTGAGCTCAAATCCCAGGGCCATCCAAATGGCGGACGAGTTCCCGTCGGCAGAGGTCATAGGCGTTGATGTCGCGCCGATACAGCCTAGGCGAGTGCCACCCCCCACGCTACGCATTACGTTGCTGACCGCGCGCCATGCAGAGAGGTGCCTTCTAATTGCACGTATGTTGTCCTCTGATGCTCTGGGTCGCCCACGACGACAATGCGGCTTCTAGATTCGAGCTCTGCGATTGCAATCAGGCATCGCTGCCCTACCCGGACGGCTACTTCGACTTCATCCACGCGCGCTCGGTGCACACTGGAGTGTGTTTCTCCCAGCCTTCCGACGGCGCAGCTGACGGACTGACGAGCACCCGTGAGACAGTTTGTCGACTACCCGCAATTCATCCGCGAGTGCGCGCGCCTGCTGCGCCCCGGGGGCCTTATCGTGCTCATAGAGCCGGATCTGACGCCGCGCGTCGCCGACAGGGATAGGCGCGCGTCGACGTCGCTCTCCCGGGACCCACAGCCAGTGTATGGATGGACGAACTTCTGGAGAACCTACGAGGCGTGTCTCCGCCGGCTCGGCGTCGACCCGACCGTTCCCGCGCACCACTCCGAGCATCTCACGCAAACAGGGAAGTTCGACAAGGTGGTGAAGCAAGATGGGAAGATCCCCGTGGGCTTCTGGCCCGAAGGTATGCGGCCCATCCGCTTGGCTCTCGACATGCCGCTGATCTGCCCCCAGATCCCGAAACTCTGACCGTAGGCCAATTGCAGTGGATGAATTATGAACTTCTGCTGCCAGGGTTACTGCCGATGTTCCTGTACTGCGGGATGCCTGAACGACAAGCGCGAGATCTGATACAGGACGCTCAGCATGACCTATACCACTCACCTGTACGATTATCCATGCAATTGCACATCAGCTACGCTGTAAAGCGGGCTCATTATACATGATCTTGCTTTAGACTGCTCTTCACCGACCGCCTCAACCTGCTATCATTTCCAAGTTCATCACAAACAACTATTCCGGGAAAATCCATCTAATCTTACATACAGGTACAACAGTAGCAAGTCCGAGCAGCACGTATAGCGGAAGGAACAAGGGTGGGTATACCGTGTATAGCGAGCGGGAGAAGGTCCTTCAATCAAAGACGGATCTGCACCTATTACACACGAGTGATGCTGGCAAGCTCTGACGACCTGAGGTCATGACCATGCCTACACAATCTCAACTTCCTGAGAACGGAGTCAAAGAAAGATCGCTGCGGCACGATCCCATATCTCACATACCTGACTATCTTCCTCATCATCCGTTGCGCTGAGGTCCTCGAGCGCGTCGAGCAGGCGCACACGCCGCGCGTGAGCCGTGCTCGCCACCGCAGCAGGATCATGATTCGACATCACAGGCCGCTGGTACAGCGACGGCGGAGGCGCCCACCGCTCGAAGAAGCCCTCCCGCAGCGTCGCATGCAGGCGCACCAGCGCACGCCGATGCAGAGCATAGCGCCGTCTCAGCATGATGCTGAAGCTCTCGAGCGCGCAGTACCCCTGCGGCATCAGCCGCGCGCGCAGGTCGCGCGCCTCGACCATCGCCGGGATGACATTGTCGTCCTGCACGCGCATGCGCCCATCGAGCGCCAGGTGGCGCAGGCGGGGAAACTTCACGTCCGCCATGCGCGCGAAGAAGTCCTCGTCGATGAGCCGCTTGTCGTCGTGCCGGTACTCGACGATGCTCAGCGTCTCGAGCGTCGGCATATAGAACGAGAGGTCGCAGAGCTCGTTCAGCGTGATCGAGACGCCGCTGAGCGACAGGCGCGTTATCAGGCACTGCGACGCGCCGAGCATGTCCGCCAGCTCGTCGGGGCACCAGCGGAAGCGTTTACCGGGCACCTCGCTCGTGTGGACCTCGAGGGCCTCCAAGCGGGGGAGGCGCAGGACTTGGAACATCATACTGAGGGCGTCCGGGTTGCCCTCTTCGGGCGAGCGCGCTTGCACGAAGCGCAAGGTGTGAATATCGAGGGCCGGCGTGCGCTCCGGCAGGGGGTATCCAGAGAAGCGTTTATTCACCCTCGCGATCGTGCAAACCTTGAGATTATCGCAGACGGCCAAGGTCTCCAGTATCGGGTTGATGCCGCCTTCGAGTCGTATATCGTGCAGCTGAGCCCAAGGAATACCTATACCTGGGGGGAAGAGAGTGACTCCTGCAAAGGAGCGCAGTTTGCCCGCGCTCAAGAACGGTTTCGAGAAATTATGGTCGCGCCACGACACTCGGCCTAGCCTCAAAGACTCGAGAACAGGGAACGGTCCTCGAGCTATCGGCAGGCAGTCCAGTAGCGTACCATCAATGCTCACGTTTCTCCATCGGAAAGAATGTTCAGCAAGTCGGGCCATCAAGGTCGACAGTCGCTTCAAGGTATCGCTGAGTTCCGCCTTCTGCCCGTGGATCGGCAAGTCGCCACTGAGGCGGATCGTAAGCGGTGAAGAACCGGAGTAACACAGATGAATTCCCAGAAGGAGTTCAGCGCGGTATATTGTGGCCCAGCCGCGCTGATCCTCGACCCCGGGCTTCAAGTGCACGTCCTCGTGAATCACGTTGAACATGCCATCCTGCCGACGGGTCATAGAATGCAACCTGTCCACCCGCTCGTTCCCGAATGTCATCCCTTTGACAAGATCGGGGACGTGCAGATCGATAGAGGACCAGAGGCTACCATTGTGTAGACACACGTCACGCCAGTGGCGGCAGACGCGGGCGAAGGGTAGCGCTTGGGAGGTATCATTGATGAGGCTAGCATTGCG
The DNA here is from genome assembly GCA_024196135.1 of Pleurotus ostreatus/Saccharomyces cerevisiae fusant. Classification (NCBI taxonomy): domain Eukaryota; kingdom Fungi; species Pleurotus ostreatus/Saccharomyces cerevisiae fusant. The sequence goes on along the minus strand of JAMQCK010000040.1, from coordinate 19,556 downwards.
GGTACCGAGGGTCGCGCGCGCGAGGGTGAAGATCTGCAGGAGGATTTCGACGGGGAGCGCGCGGATAGGCGCCAGGTGGTGTCGGCGGCGGTCGATGTACGCTTCGACCGCCCGGCGGTGCTGCGCCAGGTAGATGGCGAGGTGGGAGGGCAGCCCGGTGAGGTTGTAGGAGTCGATGAGCCTGAGGTGCGTCTCCGCGGACGAGATCGCCTCGAGCATGCGGAACTTGGTGGATGGGCTGATGTACGCGGGGCTGCGGCCGATGGGGAGGGGGTCCACGTCGCTGGCGGAGAAGGTGTCGTGGTGGAATCGCTTCCCCTCTTCGAAGATAGTAGTACAGAGGTCGACACGCTCCTGGCGCGTGAGCTCGATGCGAACATCGGTCGACCTGGCGCCTTGTTTCGCCTTCGGGTGGCGCAGCCGATACAAGGTGAGCGCACCAGGCGTAGGCGAGGGATGAACCCCTTCTATCTTGTGAAGCTCCTCAGCTTCATACTGATGCTCGAGGGCCTCGCCCATCGCTGGGGGAAGTTCAGCATAGAGCGCCTATGCGTGAGATCAGCACTCACCCATCTGCAGTTCCAGTGGCGTCTGGGCAATCTCGCCGTCGCTGGCCATCGTCACGCTCTTTCTGTCCATCGTTGAGTGTCGCTGGTGGGAGATGGGGAAAGGCGAGGGAGCGAATTTGTGTCGCTTGCCGCTACCACGAGTTACGTCCGTCGTGGGAGATGGCAAGCCGGGCACATGTGCTGATCAGTGGGCGCGATGCGGAGGGAGCCATTCGGACCCCGGACCGGTGCTTATTCGCGGAACCAATTTCTCCGTGACCCTTTGTGGTATCCTGCAGATCACAACAACGAACAGCGGCAGACAGTGGCAAGGAACTCTCTGTTTTATAGCTGTAGAGAATATAGACCCAATATATACGCCATTATAGCTAGTCCAGAATATACATTTGATAGTATGTGAACGGCCTGCCCGTTCACGCGTACATGTCACCCACAACCTCCCCAGCACGGACACCCAACACACTCAACAGCGAGTCGCTCAAGCCGTGCGTCGCCTCCTCGACGCCCTGCAGGTAGATGCGGCCCTGGAAGGCGCTCTTGCCCTGCTCCTTCCCCTGCTCCTCGACGGGCAAGAGGCGGTAATTCCGCGAGATGTACATCTTGCGCGGCTGCATGTCGGCATCCAGGAACGTCGACGCGCTCATGACGGGCGTGCTCGGCCCCGCGCTGCTGCTCGGCGAGGATATGGAGGACGTCGCGAGGCCGGGAGGCGAGGTCGGCGAGGTAAGCGGCGAAGTCGCGATAGACGACGAGGGCATCAGCTGGACGGCCTCTGCGCTGGCATCCAGACCGAAGCGCTTGCCGAGACCAGACGCCTTGAGCAAGTCGACCCATCCCGAGCGCTGGTATCCAGTCGCGCAGATGATCGCGTCAAACGACTCTTCGCTGACGGTGCGCGAGATGGTGTGCTGGATGACGAGCGACAGAGGGGCAGAGGGTGGCGTGTTGAGGGAGAGGATGTGGGAGTAGGGAAGCAGCGTCACGCGCGGGCTCGTCGCCTGAACGCCGTTCGGACGCGCGGCGATCGCGTCGTCCACCTTTTGATCATAGACCGCGTCATAAACCTGTATGCTAGTGTCAGAAATGGCAGGTAACCTGCGAATGTCGCGGAAGCTTACCGAATCGAGGGTGCGCGGGTTGACGACACTGTAGTTCGTGCTTTTGTACTCCTGCAGGCGAGACTTGCGAATCTCGGGGTTCGAAGTCTCGTACCATGCTCCCGTGGCTGTTGGACACGTCAGAGATCGTTACAGATGCAGTAAACAGGTTGACTGACATTCGGGATCGAAGATCTCATTCGTGAAGGGGCTATCGTCACTGGGACGCAGGGCGCCGCGGCGCATAACCATCTTGACCTGATGACGACCAGAGCCAGACGGAATGGAGCTCAGGCGATTGCGAAGCTCCAGCAGGATCTCCGCGGCTGACTGGCCAGCGCCAATGACACCGATCGTGAGCGGACGCTCGCCCTGCTCCTTCAGCTTGCCGAGGATGTTGTTGATATCGGCCATGTAGGACGAGCTGTGGATGATGTTCGGGTGGTCGAAGACGGGCTTGACGCAGTCAGGGAGGCGCGGGGAGCCGCCCGGGGAGATCACCACATCCTCTGGAAAACACGATCAGTCTCCGCGGAAGTAAAATTAAGGAGGCGTAGTGACGTACTGGCTTTGAGGACGATCGTCTCGCCCGTCGCGATGGCGCGAACGCGCACGTCGATGAGGCCGTCAGGCGCCTCCTCCAAACCGATGACCTCGTGCCCGTACTTGACTTCGACGCCGCGATCCTGGACGTACTGCGCGACCCAGCCGAGGTAGTCCGCGAACTCCTTCCGCGTCGGGATGATGCAGCCGCGGTTGATGAAGTTCAGCAGACGGCCGTGGGCGTGCAGATAAGAGAGGAAGGTGATGGGCGAGGACGGGTTCCGGAGCGTGGCCAGGTCTTTGAGGTAGCTAGAATACGGCGGGTCATCAGATGACGAAGATGAACTCTGTATGAATAGGAACGCACCTAATCTGCATGCGCGCGTCGGGCAGCAGCATGCCAGGATGCCACCGGAACTTGTCCTGCTTCTCGACGAAGAGGACCTTTTTGATCGTGCTGGGCTGGGGAACCGTCTGGCGAGGTGGAGGTAAGTCGGGGGTGGGGAACGACGAACGGCGAGCACGGCACCTTGTCCTTCTCCCATCGCTCGACGAGCGCGCCGCCGATGGCGACGTTGGCGGGGCCGTATCCGAGGCCGATGAGATCGTAGACTTCCGACATGGGCGAGCAGGCAAAAAGGAAGGGAGGATAGGCGGTGATGTGCTTGGCGGGAAGCGGGGACCAGATGGGGGAGTGAGAGAGAGCCGGCGGGTTAGGGGCAGACGGTGCTTTTATATCGGTCCCGCCAAGACGCGTGCAGGGAACGAGACATGCGGTCCTCGCGATATTTGGCGAGATCTAGAGTGGAGCCGGTCGTGGAAAATCGGCACGCCTGTTCCGGGATCGGGAGGATGAAAGTGTGCGCGCGAGGAACGTACGAATTCTGAGGCGAGTGGGCAGCGCTGACGGGCGGCGCACAACATCGTGTCATCTGATTAGATCGCATCATATCGGATAACACAGTTGCAAATCAGATTAGATAGCGATAACCCGCGCATCGCGTGCGCCTGCGCCTCCCTCGGCCGGGAGGGTGCGAATGGGCCGCGCGCGGGCACGCTCCCCGACGTTCTAGACGGGGGGAGACGGTGCGGGGACCCTGGCTGTCATTCAGTTGGAAAAGTCGTCTGATGGGGCACAATGACGAACTTTTGGTACTCCCCCCACCCCCAACGGCGGCACAACCCCGACCTTCCCTGTCATAGCCAAGCGCAAGGGGCCTACAAATCAGCCTGCAAACTTCCACCGCGCGGATGGAGACCGGAACCAGACGGTACATACACTTCGCGTGATTTTACTTCTCGCCATTTCAATGCCCCCGGCGCGCTGCGGACAGGCATTCTTCTTCCATTCCCTTCAGCCACACGATCTCAACTCCGGCGTCCTTCAGCTTGCGCGCGCCCTCGCACTGCACGAAGTCGTCCGGCTCGCCGACACCGATGAAGCAGCGTCGTACGCCAGCGGCGATGAGCGCGTCCGCGCACGGCGCGAGCCCGGATGTACGGATTGAGCAAGGTTCCAAGGTCGTGTATACGTCGACTTGTCGCAGAATGTCGTCTACTGACGCCTTGGATGGGTCGAACGAAGGTAGGCGCGCCGCAAATTCCGTCGGAGTCAGCGCGCGAAGTTTTGTCAAGGCGTTGGCCTCCGCGTGCGTATTGCCCGGGAGTTCTCTCGAGTAGCCAGTAGCCAGTACAGTCGGTTCATTGCTAGACGGGTCCCTGTACGCCAGGACGCATCCAACGCAGAACGCGGTAGGTGTAGGCTCGCACCGAGCCGCCTCAGCCAGGGCGAGGCGCATAAGGTTTAGATCTGGCAACAAGAGTTGGTACCGAGTCGCAAGCCCTCACCAGCTGTGATCTCACCTTGAGCATCGGCAGACATCGTTCACACAAGGGCAGCGCTTTCGCTACGAATGAGCTGCTGTAGCGCGTCACAGCCTGCAAGTCGAACTTCACGTTTCTGATCTTGCGGGCGACGGACGTGGCGGAGGTTCTGACCCGACTTGCCGCCCTAATCGGCAATGGCCGAAAAAGTGATGCTCTCTATTCCTCAGCACTTTCCGAGGCCATCTGAGAGGCCAGAGTAATAACGAGAGGCTCGGTAAGTTCACGTCAGATAGCTGGAACTTCTCCAAGATAAATTGCGCGGCGTGGAAGCGCGGCCGTGATTTTTCTTGCCAGAACCTACGCTATACGTGATTTCGCTTAGGCCATCCCGCTTTGAAAGGCGTGCGAATACGCCGTCGAGTCCTACGCTGTAGACATAGGCCTATTCAGCACTACGGGCAGCCATAGTCTCATCACACGATCAGACAAAGGATGAAAGAGAAGTAGTTGAATCATCTTATTCCTTCCAAGTGACATAAAGGCACGACCGAACCTCTACCCTACGAAAACAAACCACGACGGCACTCTGCGCTAGGCACCGCGTGATAAAAGTACACAGAAAATCGGTGAGTACAGGCGATGACCAGGTCGTCGATGATCAACTCGCGGACACATGCAGACACATACACGGGAGACGGAATACTGGTACAGGTAAACCAAAAGAGTGGAAGGGGATGCGCCGCGCGCTCGCGAGCGTCGACATCCGGAACGGTACCTCAGACGGATGCTCAAGCCTCCTTGGTCACGAACTCCTGGAGGACAGAGAGCGCCTCGTTGACCTTGCCGGCCATGGCGTCGGGCGAGTCGAGCAGGGACAAGAGCTCGGCGTTGTCCATCTCGAGGAGCATGCCGGTAATCTTGCCGGCCAGGTCGGGGTGCGACGCAGCGATGCGCATGTAGATGACCTCGCCGAGCATCTGCTTCTGCTCCATGGGCGACACAGCCGCAAGCTGGGCGGCAGTGAGGGTCGGGACCTGGGGCGCTGCCGCCGCGGGCGGGACTGCACCCGGCGGGGGAGGTGGACGAGCGGCAGCAGCGGGGGGCGGGCCACCGCGGCCAGCGGGAACGCCGCGGGCGGGGGGACCGCCGCGGCCGCGAGGAGCACCGCGACCACCACCGGGGTACATGCCGCCGTACCCCTGCGGGGGAGGCGCCTGGCCGTAGGGGGCAGGGATGGGCATACCCGCTACCTGGCCGTTGGCCGGCGCAGGAGGGTAGCGGGGGCGCGGGGGCATCATACCCGGCTGGCCGTACATCATGCCACGGCCCTGAGGTGGGTAACCGGGACCAGGAGGGTAGTACATCGGGCCGTTCATGTAGCCGGGCATGCCTCCAGCGGCAGCCTGGTGCATGATCTGGTTGCGCTGGGCAATCTGGCTCTCGAGCTGCTGGCGGCGGACCTCGCGGCGCTGGGCGTGCGAGACATAGAGGGGCTTGCTGCCGATCATCTTGTTGTTCATCTCCGCGACGGCCTTGCTGGCCTCCTCGGGCGACGAGTAGCAGACAAAGCCGAAGCCCTTCGAGACACCCTTGTCGTCGCGCATGACCTTGGCGCTGGTGATGGTGCCGAATGGCTCGAATTCGGCGCGGAGTTTCTCGTCATCGACATCATCGTCGAGATTCTTGACGTAGAGGTTCAAGCCCTGGTACTTGCTGAGCTTCTCGAGGCGGGCCTGCTCGTGGGCCTTGCGCAGCTCCTCCTCGCGCTCGGCCTTCTTCTGCGCACGCGAGACAAAGAGCTTGCGGCCGTGGAACTCCTTGTCGTTCAAGTTGTCGACGGCCTTCTGCGCCTCCTCGTGCGTCTCGTAGTTGACGAAGCCGAAGCCCCTGCTTCTGCCCTCCTCGTCACGCTGGATGACGGAGGAGGTCACGTTGCCCTGCTCCTTGAAGAGGGCCTCAAACTCCTCGTCGGTGACCTCCGGGTCGATGTTCTTGATGTACAGGTTGGTGAACTGAGCCTTCATCTCGTCAATCTTGGACTGACGCTCCTGTATGCATGTGTCAAAGTGGATATATGCGCCTCAAAGCGAATGACAAACCTTGCGGGAGATGTGATGACCGACGTAGACCTTCTTGTCGTTCAACAGCATGCCGTTAACGTTCTTGATCGCGTTCTCGGCAGCCTCAGCGGTCTCGTAGTGGACGAATCCGTAGCCCTTGGAGTTGCCGTGTTCGTCGGTGGCGACCTTGCAGGAAAGGACGTTGCCGAAAGCAGCGAATGTGTCGTGAAGGGCCTTGTTGTCAATCTGTTCGTCAAGGTTCTTGATGAAGATGTTGCCCTGGCCAGTCTTGCGCAGGGCGGGGTCCCGCTGGGACCACATGATGCGGCTTCAATAGTCATTAGATGGTTTTTGCCGCAGAGTCATGGATATGTGGCTCACCAGGGACGGTTCTTGATGAGGGAGTAGTTGAGCTGCTCGAGAGCGCGCTCACCATCGGCGGCGTTCAAGTAATTGACGTACGCGTAGCCGAGGGAGCGGCGCGTAACAGCGTCACGGCACACGCGGATGCTGCGGAAAGTGAGTGGCGGACTGCTTTCTGGCAACGAGAAACACGCACCTCGCCACGGGGCCGATCATATTGAAGATCTCGAAGAGCATGGCCTCCGTCACGGTCGGGTCGAGCTCACCCACGTAGAGACTGGCTGAGGGGGGAGAGCCAGCTCCAGTGCTGACAGGAGCAGAGTAGGCGGGGGCCGCCGGGGCGGGAACGGGGGCAGGGGCGGGCGCAGCTGCCTCTGGGGCAACGGCGGCGGGAGGGGCTTCAGCGACAACGGACATATCGATGGTTGTTTTCGAAGGGGATTTAGTGTTTTCTGGTCGTTACTGCTTTATGGACTTTTCTGGGACTGTGGCGATGGTCAGCGCTCGAGTGGCGGGTTTGGGCTGTGAAAGGGCTCACAGAAAGACGAGATCAACCACCGAAATATAAAATTTGGGCTTTTATATCTTTTTGGCTACAAAACACGAGGAGAGTCAGCGCACGGGGAAGACGCGAGCAGAAGTAGGGTGGCGAACCTTTTTGAGATGAGGGTTGGAGATAAGATGAGATGATGGGCAGCTCACTTTGTGTTTTCTCCGGCAATTGCCTTTCGGAGTTTAAACAACCCAGCTGACTAAGCAGCGCAGTGACCAGGAAGGGCCCAGCCACAGCGCCAGACCCTCCTTTGTCGGATACAAACGCTTGTGCAAGCTTGTGCAGCGTGATAGCGAAGAGTATACGCAAGTCCTATGTGATACAACGACTACAGTAATGTAATGTAAGGAATAGATAGCAACATAAACCCGAGCTCATTGTCCCCAACCACCGCTGCCTCCACCCCATCCTCCTGCACCGCCTGCTTGTTGGAGCATAGCAGCACGCTGAGGATTCATGCCCGCCGGTCCCATACCACCAGATGGTGCTGGTGGCACTGCTCCCCATCCGCCATTGAAGCCGGGAGCTGTCGGCATAGGAGGGGCGCCGAAAGCGTTGGGTGGAGGAGCAGGCCCGCCGGGGAAGACATTGGGTGGTGGCGGAGGTCTGGGCGTGACGCCGCCTGGCGGTGGAGGTCGAGGTGTTACACCTCCTGCGTAGGGGTTGGGTGTGCGACCGCGACTTGTCATATGTCCTGGTGTTGCGTGTCCGCGTGCTGGGGTACGACCACCAGCACCAGGGTAGGGTGTCTTGCCGCCGTTGGCAAGGTTTTGTGATTCGTGGAGATGACTGCAGGTACATGAGCACGCGGACAACAAAGATACGTGTAGGTACTCACCGGACTTTGAAAGCATCGCAAAGCTCGGAGACACCGACAGCTGCTGCATCAAAGAGATAGTATGCCTCCGGCGCGACACGAACGGGCTAAATGACATGAGTACGTTCACAAACCCTCAAGCAATTGAGGCTCACCCATGACTGCACGGTGGACCCTTTACTCGCCAAGAAGCAAAGATTGAAATGTCCAGGCTTTTTGCGATTCAACGTGAACCCATACATACTACGCTTCGGGTTTGCCGCCAGCTGCTGTTTGAGGTATAGATCTGTGGTGATGAATTAGACAAAGCACGGGGAAGCGGCACAGTGGCTTACGAAGCTCGTCCTCGGGGCCCTTCTTGAAGCGTTCATGCGCCATCAGGTCGTCGACACGGCGGGCCATCGCCTGAACATGGTTGACGATAAGCTCGTCTAGGTCGGAGTACACATGGGTGGGGTCGACGATGAGCTGGTTGCTAACGCCCGTCCCAGCAGCGTCTGCGTTGGGTTCCATAACGTCTGCGGAACACGTCAATGATTGTGGAACTTGGCAATCTCATCCACTCACTGATGTGCTGGTACAGGCCATCGTCAACCTTCCAGGTCACCGCGAGGTGATTCGTGCCCTTCGAGGACGGACGGATCACGACATCACCGCGGTTCTGGTTCTCCAGATACTCCTCCGCCTGCTTGCTGTTGAAGTTGTGGAAGTCCGGATGCTTGACAACACGGCGCGTCTTCCGCTCCTCAGCCCGCTTCCTGCGCTCCAAGATGTCCTTGTCCTTGTCCTCCCGGTTGTCGTCCCAATGCATGTCGGGCTTGACCTTGCGGAACTGCTCGTCGCCTGGGGCCAAGTCCATAGGGCGGGTGGACAACTCGAGCATCAGCGAGTCGTTGGCGATGTCGAACTTGTGCTCGATAACAACGGCGGAGACGATCTGTCCTTTCTGCAGCGCGGCGTCGATTCGTCCAGGGCGATCTGCGGCGTACTCTTCGGTCACGTACGCCTCGACTCCAGAGTCCAGCCTGAGCGTAGCCTTGCCGGGTTGTATGCGCATGACAGCAGCCGACACAATGAGACCACGGCGGAGCGTCTTGTATGTCTCGCCGCTCAACATCGTCAGGACGTCCCACGCCTCCAAAAGCGGGAAAGGATCCCGGTACTCGCAGAAGGGGTTGACGAGCTCGCTGCGAATCATGCCGAGCGTATGCCTCTTGGGCTCGTTGTTCGCCTCAAGCAAGCTGATCGCGAAGTCGACCAGGTTGAGATCGTTGAGCTTGTTCTGACGATCTGGTTCCTTCATGAGAACGGAGACAACATGTGAGGGGTGAACGTCATGCAGATCCTCCTCGTCGTACTCGAGTGCATCGGCAGCCATCTTGCGCGCGAGCTCGTAGTCTTCGGGATGTATGCGCGTGTTGTCCAAGGGGTCGCTCGCCAGCTCCTCGTCAACGTCCATCATCTGCGCGCGCTTCTTGGACGCGGACGATGTCATGTCGTTGACATTGATGCGGAGGAATCCTGCAGCGTTCAAGAAGATCCTGGTCGTCAGAAGGCCCTTCTTGATAAACTGCTCCCTGTTGGTCAAGCTTCCGCCCTGGGCGAATGTCAGCAAAGGGAGATCAACGTCTGCAGATGGAAAACGCACCATTGCAGATATCTTCTTGACCAGCGCCTGCGCTTTACGAGGACCCAAGCCACATACGAATGGTAACAGATGCTGATAGTACGGGTCCGTCACAGCGCGATTGATGTCCACGCCGACCTTGTTCGTGACGTCGACCAACCGGCGCTCGAAGGCGGTTAGAAGTTTCTCTTTGGGCACCTACAACGGTATGAGTGTATGAACACAAGTAAAATAGTGAGCGAACTGACCCATTGTTGCAAGTCATCGTCGAGAGTGATGGCCGTCACATCCGAGTCCAACGCCGCAAACTCGTTAAGGGGACCCTGAGTATACCGCGCAAGGCCTACGCAGTAGCGCGCGATGGTAGGCAGTGTCGTAAACTCCTCCGCCGCACGGCGACTATGCTGATAGATCCGCGCAACATCGTCGGGGACATACACGACGGGTTTCGGCGCAAGGCCGCCCTGGTTGCTGTACTCGCCCAAGATCTCCTTAATGCGCTGCGAGAGCTTCGTGGTCGCCATCGAGAAGCCGCCAATGACGATGACGTCCGGGTTGCGGCGCCGTATGAGGTCGACGAACTCGTCGCGGGGCTGCTGAGTGTGGAAGTTCTCCAGCTGGGTGTAGTCGCGCATACGGCCTTCCGAGTCGACGAACACGGCATGTATGGGATCACGCTGGACGTCGCCTTTGCCCCAAGATACGGCGAGAACAGCGGGGACTGCACCCAACGGCGTGTCGATATCTGTCTGCGACTTCCAAGGTGCGACGTGGATTCGCTGCGAAGGACGTGAGACCATGCAATCGAGTCTAAGATACACGCACCTCATACAAAGCCGTCCCACATTTGTTCGCCATCGCGTCTTCAATTTCCTCGCGCAGGTAGTCGCGCACCCACTTCCGCCCGGCTGGAATAAGATGTTGCTCGACAGCGTCATGGACAGCCTGTCGGCGCTCCTCGTTCCACAACTTGGAAGACTCGCCGAACGCGTCCGATGTGCAGGCATCGTTCAGCAGATTCTCGAACTGTTCCTGGGCGAGTGGAGAAAGAGAGATGGAGACCGTGACCAAGTGCTCAGACTCGGCCGCGAGAATCTGCAGAAACTGTGGCGTGTCCAAGAACTCGGTGATCGGCTTGTTGAGCAGATATTTGAAGGCCTAGTGAACGTTGAACAAGCTGCTCTAGGACAGACAAACGTGCACACTCACATAGAAAGGATGCGTCACGTCTATCTTCGTGATACCTCGGTCAGTGGGGCTGACGCTGAAGACGGCAGAACTCTTGAAGACATCACGAATGGCCTGACGCAAGTTCGGGTCCTTGCCAAGCTCGGTGGACAAGATCAGGCGCGCTTGAGCGAGCATCTCCTCAGGCGACTTCGCTTTGGTGGGATCCGGGTCGATGTGCTGCTCCGCGTAGGCAAGGGGTGTTTGCTCGAACTCCTCGATGAAGTGCACGGGCTTTCCATCCTTCTTCGACACCGCGCGGAAGTTCTCGACGATCTGGCTGGCGGTGAGGCCAAATCCCTGCATACACGTTAGCAGCTGGGATAGATAGAGATGGCGTGCACGTACGTGTGCGACCCGACTAGCGATGCTGTTCTTCGCCACCTCGTACGCGGATATTCGACTCGGGCGCTTGTGTTTCTTTGCCTCCACCTGCTCCTCGTTATCATCGTGGAAGCGGAAGGTGTCCGCGTCCTGCTTCTTGTCCTTGTACTTCATCATAAGCCACTCGGTCGCGTCGGCAATAGACTCCACGCTCTCCAATTTTGGGAAGATTTGCGTGTCGTAGTAGTCGTCCTCGACCTTCAAGCGCGCATACGACGCGGTGAGTGATCGTTTGCGCTCCAAAAGCGCGCGGAACTTCTGCCCCAGCGTGTAGATCCGCCAAAGGTCGTCTAGCGAGAGCAACCCGAACATCGCCGCCTCATCCTGATTCGACTCCCTGGCCTTTGCCGCATCGAAGTGGATGATGTGATCCCGCTTGTGCGTCCAGATGTACGGGACCTCGTACGCGGACACGAACATCGCGCGGATGGCGTACGTCACGGCCATAATCAGCGACTCGGCGAGATCCCTGTGCTTCGCATACTGGCCGAAATACGTGTTGTTGATCTCGTTGGAGATGCGTTGGGTGACCCAGAGGGCAGCAGCTTGCACGTCTGACTCGGAGAAGGGCTCCGGCATTATCACTGCTGATGAGCCGGAAAGCCCAGAGGAGGTGAGCTGCATGCGTTCTGGAATGTCTTGAGCACGAATGAGATCATCGTCCTCGGTGAGAAGCCTGTTGCGAATCTCTGAAGGCTCGAAGACCTTATGAAAGGAATGAGCTCGGGTTCATGACAGACAATATTGTGGGACGCACATCTTGGTAACGGGTCTCCGGCTGCTCTGTTGGCTCCGCAATCTCCTCGTCCGCCTCCAAAGCCCAGTCGTAATCGTCTCCGCCAAAGATGTCGTGCATCTCGTCGAGTGCGCTTTTATAGATGTCAGTAAACGACTCGCAGCTCCTTACGCAGAACAACGCACCCAGCGTCGATACCCGCCAGCTGTGGCAAGGCGCTTCTGACGCGCCTCCGCCGCTCCGCTTCCTGTCTGCGACGCTCTTCCCTGCGCTCCTGGCGAGTCTCCTCGTCCATGGCGCCATCCTCCTCTTCGTCGTAGTCGATGAAGTCGTCGGAGCCGTATTCCTCATCATCGTCCCGGCCTCGATCATCGTCAAAGATAGCTTGCACGTCGCCGGGTTTTGGTAGCGCAATGTCATCGTCAAGGTCGTCGTCCGAATCAATGACGTTCTTGCGTCTGCGCGAGCCGGCAGGAGGGGACTCGGAATCTCGACCGCGACGAAGGCGAGTCAAATTATTGCGGCGGAAAGACGTGCCCGTATTTTCTTCAAGGAGCTCCAAATCATCCTCCTCAAGTGCCTCTTCCTCTTCCCCTGCACCAATCGGTCAATTTGACAAGTCGCGAACAAGAAAGAATGGGGACGCACGACGCCGATGCCGGTGCTTCTTCTTGCGGCGCTTGCTCCGCCGTTCGCGTCGCGCTTCTTCCTCGTCCTCCTCTTCCTCCTCGTCTTCGTCCACAATGAAGCCCTGTCGGATTCTGCGCTCCTCTTCCTCGTCATCTTCGCCTTCCTCCGAGCTGTCATCGTCTGCGCCTGGCATCACAACATCGCCTTCGGCATCTTCATCTTCGGGAGCCGGCTCCTGTTGTTCTGCGTCCTGCATGGGGACGTCCTCTCCAACAGGTTCCGGTGCATACTCTGCAGGCGGCGGCGAGCTCATGACGGCAGCGACAGGGAATGCAAGTACAACAATGCGCTAACTTGCCGTGAATGGATGATGACTAATACAGCGCCACATATTCCATGCGACCCAAAAACGTGGCTGCACGCCAGTCCCAAAACTGCCTCTTCGGGAGCCTGCTGCCTGAGATTGAATTTCCAGTTGAACTCGCACGGCGGCTATTCCTTCTTGGTAAGGAGGAAGTAAGCGGTGTATACACAAATGGGCTGGAAAAATATTTCCCAGTCCTTCTCCTTGGCGATTCGATTCCCGAATATGATGAATTTCCAAGGCGGAGAATGTGCCATGAAGGTGCAATTATCGCGCATGCCAGTGCACGAGCATGGCCCCGATTCATCCTAAGAGAGATCGGAGACATATCAGGAGCCTACTAGGAAGTACTCATGCCGTCCGAACGTGACCAAACGCGTGCCTTCACGAGAGGTCGCGCATGCGGCAAGAATTGCAGTGTCTATAGGGAATTATATCTTACATTCACGGTATCAAGCCCGGAACACAGCGCCCACCATTCTGCAAGCTAGATCGCGTAAATCGCGAGCACGTTGTTCCCGCGAAAAGTGGAATACCCCGGCAGTGCATGCGCGAGTTGTGTGCGGTCCGCAACAACAGCGATATTCATATTGACTGGTACGTAGTGGGATAGCCCAGGGGCTCACTCTAGGACGGATGGTGAACGCCCCGGAAGGGATGATGCATGCACGAGGTCTGCACGACGGAAGGGCCTCCCAGCCGGACCGATAGGGCCGGCTGGTCTAAGCGTAGCTACTGGATGCGCCCCTGTCTGCCTATATCTCCTACCGCATCTGCCCCCCTCCCCTATGGCGACGTCCTCGTCGCCTGACGCCTCCTCCTCCTAACGCGCTCTCCGACTGACTCCCCAATGGGATCGCGATCACCCTCCAGTCCCGTATTGATCGCGCTCCCGGCCTCCTCGCCTACTGCCGTGCTCCCTTCAGCCACGTCCTCCTCCGCTCCCGTCGCCGCTTCTGCGTTCCCTCTCGCCGCTGCCTTCCTCTCCTCCGCCAATCGCACGGCACGCTCCGCCTCATACGCTTCCAGTGTGGACCCCGTAGGTGGCGTGAACCGCCTCAGGCGTCTCGAGTGGAAGCGTCCATTGACCGGTTCCCCCGTCACCGTCTCGAGCGTGTATGAGTTCAACTCGCGCGTAGCCACCCGAAGGGCACCAGACCATCGCGGGAGAAGCTTCCGTTCGGTGCGCAGTGTCTTGTCTAGCCGCGAGTCGAAGACCTGGACTAACTCCCCCTTCCTGAAGACAACGGGCCCTGCCTTCGACTTCCGCACACGCTTGTCGAAGGCTGCCTTCCGCGCCTCGGCGCTCTGGATGGTACCGTCATATCCATCCAGACCCTGCTGTTCCGCGTAGGCGAACTGCAATGCCGCGTCGTCCACGTCGTAAGGCATCGATGCGATGTCGACTGGTGTAGGGATAGTGTTAAGGACCCGACTGAAGAACAATTTGTTGGGCGAGTGCTCCAGAGTGCGCAAGATGCGACTGTTGAGAATGGCAATGGCGTGGTCAAAGTGGTCGGGCCAGTTGTGTGGTAGGTGATCCCACGAAGTCATCCGCTCCCAGCCCTCCTCCCCCATGTCCGGTGCGCATAGGCGAGCCAAGATCTGACTCAAGATCTTGTTTGTCCCCTCGACCAGGCCGTTGACCCATGGGGAGTAGGCCGCCACGATGTGCAGCTTCGTGCCGAAGTTCTCGCAGAGTGCGCGCACGACGTCGTTATTGAAAGGGGAACCGCCATCGAACATCACCGACTCCCAGGGCGCGTTTTTCGTGAACATCTCGTCCAGTGCCCGAGTGGTGGTAGCGCCCGAGCCGTGTGTCTTGTACTTGAACCCAAACGTGCGACGTGAGGCGACATCCAAGTACAGGGCGACTTCGTGGAAGCCACCCTTGCCATGCGGCAGAGCTAAGTAGTCGCCGACGAGGAGCTCGAATGGGTGCCGGCGCACAATCGGCTGCATCAGCGAGTGGAGATGCGTGCCCCCGAAGCCCAAGCAAACACCGCAATCGTGGATAACATCCATGATAATGCTGTCCAGTCTCGCCGTCTGGAAGCGATCCATGAGCTTGCGCTTCATCTCGTCGCGCTTCAGGTGCCCGCCCTCGAGGTGCTGGACCACCGCTTCGCGCCGCATTTCGCTCGCGGTCAGGCACTCAACTCTGGGTCTCGCGCGCCGCCATTTGCCTCCCCCGACTCGCCACAGCCGCCCCTCGTCCACCATGTATTCCAACGCGCGATGTCTGGCTCTCTTCATCACCCGTGAGTCCTCTGGATCAGGCTCGGTTTGTAGTGCATGGATTACATCCAGGTATAGCGGCGTGTCTCGAAATCGACTCTCAAGCGCAGAAAACTCGTCCTCGGTGGGGGCGACGAGATACAAGTCGAATGCGAGGCCTGTTGGAGTGAACCAGTCTGGGCTCACGTTTTCCATGCTTCCGTCGGCTGGGGTGCGTGCGTGGTTGGTGTCCTTCCTGCTCAGTCCGTCGTTCACGAAGTTGGTGGCTCCTGGTACATGGCGGACATCGACTATCCTGTGCGACGTCACGGCCTCCAGCCATCGCGCATGATTCGCCGCCAGCTTCTTGTTCGTCATGCTATCCCTGAGGGCCTGGCAGTCGGTCTCGAGCTCAATGGGAGATCCGTACACGATGTCGGCACCCTTGTCCAACACACACTTCAGCGCCGCCAGCTCAAGGAGGTATGGTTTGTACTGGGCTTCCGTCGGTGATGTGCGTTTCGAGTAGAATGCGATTGGATGTGTCCGTGTGATCTCGTTCCCGTCCTTGTCTGTGTGCGTGAAGCGCTGCGATATATGGCCTCCGAAGCCCTCCTTGGATCCGTCGGAGCCAACGATGAAAGGCCGCCCGTCATACTGGGCTCCACGAAGGACCGGCTCGGACGTGATGAGGGCTTTCAACCGAACAAAAGCCTTCTCCTGCTCTTCGCCCCACGCACTCGCCAGGTCAACTGCGCGCATGCGCCGCCGATAGTCCGCCTTCGACGTGAACCCCTGCAGGTCGGCCCTGCGTTCCAGGTCCGTGAGCGGCGCTGCGATGCGCGCATAATTCGGGATCAGCCTGCGGAAGTAGCCACATAGCCCCATGAATCTCTTCAAGTCCATCATGTCGTGTGGTCGCCTCCAATCAACTATAGCGGTGACCTTGGTCAGGTCGGGCCTTACACCCATGGGGCTGACCACGCCCCCTGCAAATGGCGCTTCTGTCATGAAGAAGCCGGTCTTGGTTGGCGAGACTGACAGATTCTTCTCTCGTATGCGTGCGAAGACCGTGCGTAGATTCCTCATCTTTTCCGAAAATATGTCGCCGGCAATGCCTCCATCGTCCACCAGCAGTTCCATCGCTGTCCCTACGAGATCACCGAGAGCGTCCGCTGTCATCATTGCGAAGGTCGACGGAGATCCAGTCAGACCAAACGGCATCTTCTTATAGGTGAACAGCCCGCGTCCGTCGATCGAGAAGCACAAGTACGGACGAATGGCGGGATCGGTCTCGCAGGCATAGAAACCCTTCGCGAGGTCAAAGACCGACACCCACCGATGTCCCGCCAGCCGACCTTGCTTCTCCAGGATGTCTCCTTGGGGGATTGATGCGACCTTGGTCTTCCCGTTCAACTCCCCGTAATTGTGGCATATCCGCCATGCAGGTGTGCTAGTCTTCGCTCCCTTGGAATCCTCCTCTCGCCGTGGAGGCCGCGGAGGTAAGTCGAAGTAGGAGGGGAGGCCCGCCGCGATGCAGGCATCGTTGACGCGATGTTGAAGCTCGTCCATGCTGAGGGCGTCGCCGTGAACGTGGGCCTTCTGCGCAAGTGTTGTCGGTGACACGCAACGGGCGTCCTTGGGGTGTATGGGTACAACGACGTCGGCCTCTAACATCTGGTCGATGACCTTGTTCACCCATGCCTTCTGCAGCGGTGTAAAAGGCTTCTGGTGGGGCTTCGTGCTGAACGTCTGATTGGCGGGTATGTCCATTGTGTGGGTGGCACCTGGGACCGTCTTCACCTCGTGGATTGACAGCGCGAAGCAGTCGGCGAACTCCTCCACGAATCTTACGACTTCTGCTCGTTCCTCCACTGACAGATCATCACCGATCGTCACCGCCTCTAGGATAGCCTGCACGCGCCGCGGGGCGAATGGATCGGTGTGCCGCGTGAACAAAGTGCGATCTGCCTCGACGTCCACAGGAGCCTGTGCTGCTCCCCCTCCATCTGTCGCTAATCCTCCTTCGACTTCGACGACGTGTACCGGCATATCTTGACAGTCCTGGCTCCTGCGATATGCCGCATATTGGTTGGCTACGGTGACCGGTCCATCTGGGATGTGTATGGTGTCGGTTGCGTAGTCGTGTATGATCTTCAGCGCCTCAAGTAGCGGTTTCCCAAGTAGAAATTGCCAGTTACCACCACCCGGGAATACCTCGAACTTGACGCGCGCCCGAACACCCGATATCCGCATGACACCTTCCCAGTGTCCCTCCGACGGGATAATAACACCATTCGCCATCCTGAGGCGCGTCGTTGAGGGCTTAAGCGGCCCGAGTCGATGACTGCGCGCCCGATAGTATGCGCTATCCATCGCTGCCACCTGCGCCCCGTCGTCCTTCAGTGCCACAACTCGCACGACCTCTCCTTGTGGACCCTCGAACTCGATACTGCATGCGAATGGTGTTGTCCTCTTTGACTCCGGCCCCGCCACACTATACAAGTCAACCGGGTCATTGTCCACATCTGCAGTACGTACAGCCAGTGTATCGTAGTTCGAGCTCGAGTCCTTGTCCCCGAGGGAGAGCTCATCGCCCTCGGGGACCATCCCTCCTTCATGCGTAACAGCGGCGCTCGGGGTCGTCCGTCCCGCATCTAGTTGGACGACCCCTCCACATTTCCCGAGTCCTCCTGCTCTACCCAGCAAACTTCCGCCACAGCGTTGCGCCTATACATCCCTAGCACGCTCCCGCACAGAGCTCGCCAGTCCGACTCGAGCTTGCTGATCCAGCCCTCCGGCCGCTCGCGCATGGGACAGTCCGCGCTGCGATGTCTGTTCATCCCACACCGGTAGCACTCCCCCGTGCATACCGGCGCTGTGTCCGGCTGCAACGGGTAGGGCTTGTCGATGCGGAGGGCGCCATCAGGGTTCTGCGCATGCCACGCCCGCTTCTGCGCCTCCCACGCGGCCTTGCCCTGCTCGTCGTTTGAGTGGTGGGGGAACGCCTCGATAGCTGCTCGGAGCTGCATCTTCTCTGCCTCGGAATACGTGTGCGGCGCTGCTGGTCGCGGTCCTCGCGGCATCTGGGCAGCCGCTTGCGGTCGCACGAGCCGTACTCCGCGCGCTGGAGGCGGGTTGCCACGAGCGGCCGGCGGACGCATGGGTGCGGGCTGCTGTGCTGCGCCCGCGCGAGGCGACGCCGCACGCGAAGTCGCCAATGATAAGCCTGCTAACGCCCTCGCAAGCTCATCCTCCCTCTCCTTGCGTGCATCAACGGCGTCCTTGATTGACCGCTGGGGTACGCTTTGCACCGCCTTTACGAGCTCAGTCCAATTGGCATATGTCGTTTGCCCCGCCTTGTCGACCGTGCTGCGGATGGTGCGCGGGAGCTTCGAGATGGCGACCGGGATGTATGTCGTGGTCGAGATGACCTCCGCCTCGGCCGCCAATTGTAGCGCCTTGCTTGCCCATGCGATGTGGGCTTGGACCTCCGTACCATTCTGCATCTCCGTCTTGCCCAGCATCTCCTCCTTCAACGTGTCCAGGTGCGCGAGGAGATCGATAACTTTCTCATCTACTGTCTTCTCCGCCGGTGTCAGCGTTGGCCACCGAGCCATAAACTCGGCTTTGAAGGTATCCCAGTTGTCCTTCTTGGCGGCGGCAAGTTTGGTGTACCACTTATCGCACTCGGAGCCGGCGACGAGGAAGTTCTCGAATTGGGTGACCTGGTCTTTCGAGCTCAGGTTGAGGCCCAGGTACTGACATTGGACGGCGCGCAGAAAATCTGTTCCGCTCATCGTGTCGGTGCCGTCACCGCGGAATGCGCCGTAGAGATCTCGAGACATACTACGCATGAGGCGGACGCGACTGGGCGCTAATGACGAGCTTAGAGTTGGTGCTTGCGCGGGTGGGTTTACGATGGGTGCGCTGGCGACAATGGTATGCACCGGAAAAGGGACGTCTGAGATGCGCGGCTGTCTGTGTGCGGGTGAATGCGCTCTCGACGATGACTGCGATGGTGTCTGGGCTGCCGAAGTAGTGGGCCAGGTGATCGGCGATCCAACGCTCGAGGGCGCCGAGAAGGGCTCGGACGATGAGAGAGTCTCGCTCTCGTCGTCTGTGTCGTTGAGATCGACGACTGGGACCTCCGGCGATGGCGGAAGGTTGGCGCGATCTGCGTCGGTTGACGCGTCTAAGCTGGCTGCTGAGGCGCGAGTGAATCGGCCAGTGGCCGGGTCTCGACGGCTGGTTTTACTCCTGCGACTGCCGTTGGCCACGTTGCTGCAGAGTATCTGGCGGTTATGCGGACGATGCGGCTGAAAACGACGAAAAAGCGGACGACGGACGACAGGTAACAGACGACTGGACTAGCTGGGGAACGACGGATTTCACGACACGGCTACTTCCAAACGCACGACGACAACCAAGCGAGCAGATTGGGAGAAAAATCGCACTCTCGTCACCAGGTGGGATAGCCCAGGGGCTCACTCTAGGACGGATGGTGAACGCCCCGGAAGGGATGATGCATGCACGAGGTCT